>JBBDGP010004740.1:0-122500 GCA_037952835.1 Lithobates septentrionalis
AGGGGGGGAGGGGAGGGTACTAGGGGGTTTATAGTGAGGTGGAATGGAAGGTACTGGGAGGTTTATAGTGAGGTGGAGTGGAAGGTACTGGGAGGTTTATAGTGAGGTGGAGTGGAAGGTACTGGGAGGTTTATAGTGAGGTGGAGTGGAAGGTACTGGGAGGTTTATAGTGAGGTGGAGTGGAGGGTACTGGGGGGTTTATAGTGAGGTGGAATGGAAGGTACTGGGAGGTTTATAGTGAGGTGGAGTGGAAGGTACTGGGAGGTTTATAGTGAGGTGGAGTGGAAGGTACTGGGAGGTTTATAGTGAGGTGGAGTGGAAGGTACTGGGGGGTTTATAGTGAGGTGGAGTGGAAGGTACTGGGAGGTTTATAGTGAGGTGGAGTGGAGGTACTGGGGGGTTTATAGTGAGGTGGAGTGGAAGGTACTGGGGGGTTTATAGTGAGGTGGAGTGGAGGGTACTGGGGGTTTATAGTGAGGTGGAGTGGAGGGTACTGGGGGTTTATAGTGAGGTGGATTGGAAGGTACTTGGGAGGTTTATAGTGAGGTGCAGTGGAAGGTACTGGGAGGTTTATAGTGAGGTGGAGTGGAAGGTACTGGGGGGTTTATAGTGAGGTGGAATGGAAGGTACTGGGGGGTTTATAGTGAGGTGGAGTGGAGGGTACTGGGGGGTTTATAGTGAGGTGGAGTGGAGGGTACTAGGGGGTTTATAGTGAGGTGGAATGGAAGGTACTGGGAGGTTTATAGTGAGGTGGAGTGGAAGGTACTGTACTGGGAGGTTTATAGTGAGGTGGAGTGGAAGGTACTGGGAGGTTTATAGTGAGGTGGAGTGGAAGGTACTGGGAGGTTTATAGTGAGGTGGAGTGGAGGGGTTATAGTGAGGTGAGTGAATGGAAGGTACTGGGAGGTTTATAGTGAGGTGGAGTGGAAGGTACTGGGGGGTTATAGTGAGGTGGAGTGGAGGGTACTAGGGGGTTTATAGTGAGGTGGAGTGGAAGGTACTTGGAGGTTTATAGTGAGGTGCAGTGGAAGGTACTTGGGAGTTTATAGTGAGGTGCAGTGGAAGGTACTTGGAGGTTTATAGTGAGGTGGAGTGGAAGGTACTGGGGGGTTTATAGTGAGGTGATTGGAGGATACTGGGGGGGTTTATAGTGAGGTGGAGTGGAAGGTACTGGGGAGTTTATAGTGAGGTGGAGTGGAAGGTACTGGAGGGTTTATAGTGAGGTGGAGTGGAAGGTACTGGGAGGTTTATAATGAGGTGGAGTGGAAGGTACTGGGGGGTTTATAGTGAGGTGGAGTGGAGGGTACTGGGGGGTTTATAGTGAGGTGGAGTGGAGGGTACTAGGGGGTTTATAGTGAGGTGGAATGGAAGGTACTGGGAGGTTTATAGTGAGGTGGAGTGGAAGGTACTGGGAGGTTTATAGTGAGGTGGAGTGGAAGGTACTGGGAGGTTTATAGTGAGGTGGAGTGGAAGGTACTGGGAGGTTTATAGTGAGGTGGAGTGGAAGGTACTGGGAGGTTTATAGTGAGGTGGAGTGGAAGGTACTGGGAGGTTTATAGTGAGGTGGAGTGGAAGGTACTGGGAGGTTTATAGTGAGGTGGAGTGGAAGGTACTGGGAGGTTTATAGTGAGGTGGAGTGGAAGGTACTGGGAGGTTTATAGTGAGGTGGAGTGGAAGGTACTGGGAGGTTTATAGTGAGGTGGAGTGGAAGGTACTGGGAGGTTTATAGTGAGGTGGAGTGGAGGGTACTGGGAGGTTTATAGTGAGGTGGAATGGAAGGTACTGGGGGGTTTATAGTGAGGTGGAGTGGAGGGTACTGGGGGGTTTATAGTGAGGTGGAGAGGAAGGTACTGGGAGGTTTATAGTGAGGTGGAATGGAAGGTACTGGGAGGTTTATAGTGAGGTGGAGTGGAAGGTACTGGGAGGTTTATAGTGAGGTGGAGTGGAAGGTACTGGGAGGTTTATAGTGAGGTGGAGTGGAAGGTACTGGGAGGTTTATAGTGAGGTGGAGTGGAAGGTACTGGGAGGTTTATAGTGAGGTGGAGTGGAGGGTACTGGGGGGTTTATAGTGAGGTGGAATGGAAGGTACTGGGAGGTTTATAGTGAGGTGGAGTGGAAGGTACTGGGGGGTTTATAGTGAGGTGGAGTGGAAGGTACTGGGAGGTTTATAGTGAGGTGGAGTGGAGGGTACTGGGGGGTTTATAGTGAGGTGGAATGGAAGGTACTGGGGGGTTTATAGTGAGGTGGAGTGGAGGGTACTGGGGGGTTTATAGTGAGGTGGAGTGGAGGGTACTGGGGGGTTTATAGTGAGGTGGATTGGAAGGTACTGGGAGGTTTATAGTGAGGTGCAGTGGAAGGTACTGGGAGGTTTATAGTGAGGTGGAGTGGAAGGTACTGGGAGGTTTATAGTGAGGTGGAGTGGAGGGTACTGGGGGGTTTATAGTGAGGTGCAGTGGAAGGTACTGGGGGGTTTATAGTGAGGTGGAATGGAAGGTACTGGGGGGTTTATAGTGAGGTGGAGTGGAAGGTACTGGGGGGTTTATAGTGAGGTGGAGTGGGGGGTACTGGTGAGTTTATAGTGAGGTGGAGTGGAAGGTACTGGGGGGTTTATAGTGAGGTGGAATGGAAGGTACTGGGGGGTTTATAGTGAGGTGGAATGGAAGGTACTGGGGGGTTTATAGTGAGGTGGAGTGGAAGGTACTGGGGGGTTTATAGTGAGGTGGAGTGGAAGGTACTGGGAGGTTTATAGTGAGGTGGAGTGGAGGGTACTGGGGGGTTTATAGTGAGGTGGAATGGAAGGTACTGGGGGGTTTATAGTGAGGTGGAGTGGAGGGTACTGGGGGTTTATAGTGAGGTGGAGTGGAGGGTACTGGGGGGTTTATAGTGAGGTGGATTGGAAGGTACTGGGAGGTTTATAGTGAGGTGCAGTGGAAGGTACTGGGAGGTTTATAGTGAGGTGGAGTGGAAGGTACTGGGGGGTTTATAGTGAGGTGGAATGGAAGGTACTGGGGGGTTTATAGTGAGGTGGAGTGGAAGGTACTGGGGGGTTTATAGTGAGGTGGAGTGGGGGGTACTGGTGAGTTTATAGTGAGGTGGAGTGGAAGGTACTGGGGGGTTTATAGTGAGGTGGAATGGAAGGTACTGGGGGGTTTATAGTGAGGTGGAATGGAAGGTACTGGGGGGTTTATAGTGAGGTGGAGTGGAGGGTACTGGGGGGTTTATAGTGAAGTGGAGTGGAGGGTACTAGGGGGTTTATAGTGAGGTGGAATGGAAGGTACTGGGAGGTTTATAGTGAGGTGGAGTGGAAGGTACTGTACTGGGAGGTTTATAGTGAGGTGGAGTGGAAGGTACTGGGGGGTTATAGTGAGGTGCAGTGGAAGGTACTTGGAGGTTTATAGTGAGGTGCAGTGGAAGGTACTTGGGAGTTTATAGTGAGGTGCAGTGGAAGGTACTTGGAGGTTTATAGTGAGGTGGAGTGGAAGGTACTGGGGGGATATTGAGGTGAATTGGAGGATACTGGGGGGGTTTATAGTGAGGTGGAGTGGAACGTACTGGGGAGTTTATAGTGAGGTGGAGTGGAAGGTACTGGGAGGTTTATAATGAGGTGGAGTGGAAGGTACTGGGGGGTTTATAGTGAGGTGGAGTGGAGGGTACTGGGGGGTTTATAGTGAGGTGGAGTGGAGGGTACTAGGGGGTTTATAGTGAGGTGGAATGGAAGGTACTGGGAGGTTTATAGTGAGGTGGAGTGGAAGGTACTGGGAAGTTTATAGTGAGGTGGAGTGGAAGGTACTGGGAGGTTTATAGTGAGGAGGAGTGGAAGGTACTGGGAGGTTTATAGTGAGGTGGAGTGGAGGGTACTGGGGGGTTTATAGTGAGGTGGAATGGAAGGTACTGGGAGGTTTATAGTGAGGTGGAGTGGAAGGTACTGGGAGGTTTATAGTGAGGTGGAGTGGAAGGTACTGGGAGGTTTATAGTGAGGTGGAGTGGAAGGTACTGGGAGGTTTATAGTGAGGTGGAGTGGAGGGTACTGGGGGGTTTATAGTGAGGTGGAATGGAAGGTACTGGGAGGTTTATAGTGAGGTGGAGTGGAAGGTACTGGGGGGTTTATAGTGAGGTGGAGTGGAAGGTACTGGGAGGTTTATAGTGAGGTGGAGTGGGGGGTTTATAGTGAGGTGAATTGGAGGATACTGGGGGGGGGTTTATAGTGAGGTGGAGTGGAAGGTACTGGGGAGTTTATAGTGAGGTGGAGTGGAAGGTACTGGAGGGTTTATAGTGAGGTGGAGTGGAAGGTACTTGGAGGTTTATAATGAGGTGGAGTGGAAGGTACTGGGGGGTTTATAGTGAGGTGGAGTGGAGGGTACTGGGGGGTTTATAGTGAGGTGGAGTGGAGGGTACTAGGGGGTTTATAGTGAGGTGGAGTGGAGGGTACTGGGAGGTTTATAGTGAGGTGGAGTGGAGGGTACTGGGGGGTTTATAGTGAGGTGGAATGGAAGGTACTGGGAGGTTTATAGTGAGATGGAGTGGAAGGTACTGGGAGGTTTATAGTGATGTGGAGTGGAAGGTACTGGGAGGTTTATAGTGAGGTGGAGTGGAAGGTACTGGGGGGTTTATAGTGAGGTGGAGTGGAAGGTACTGGGAGGTTTATAGTGAGGTGGAGTGGAGGGTACTGGGAGGTTTATAGTGAGGTGGAGTGGAGGGTACTGGGGGGTTTATAGTGAGGTGGAATGGAAGGTACTGGGAGGTTTATAGTGAGATGGAGTGGAAGGTACTGGGGGGTTTATAGTGAGGTGGAGTGGAAGGTACTGGGAGGTTTATAGTGAGGTGGAGTGGAGGGTACTGGGGGGTTTATAGTGAGGTGGAATGGAAGGTACTGGGGGGTTTATAGTGAGGTGGAGTGGAGGGTACTGGGGAGTTTATAGTGAGGTGGAGTGGAGGGTACTGGGGGGTTTATAGTGAGGTGGAATGGAAGGTACTGGGAGGTTTATAGTGAGGTGGAGTGGAAGGTACTGGGGGGTTTCTAGTGAGGTAGATTGGAGGGTACTGGGGGGTTTATAGTGAGGTGGAATGGAAGGTACTGGGAGGTTTATAGTGAGATGGAGTGGAAGGTACTGGGAGGTTTATAGTGAGGTGGAGTGGAGGGTACTGGGGGGTTTATAGTGAGGTGGAATGGAAGGTACTGGGGGGTTTATAGTGAGGTGGAGTGGAGGGTACTGGGGAGTTTATAGTGAGGTGGATTGGAGGGTACTGGGGGGTTTATAGTGAGGTGGAATGGAAGGTACTGGGAGGTTTATAGTGAGGTGGAGTGGAAGGTACTGGGGGGTTTCTAGTGAGGTAGATTGGAGGGTACTGGGGGGTTTATAGTGAGGTGGAGTGGAAGGTACTGGGGGGTTTATAGTGAGGTGGAGTGGAAGGTACTGGGGGGTTTATAGTGAGGTGGAGTGGAAGGTACTGGGAGGTTTATAGTGAGGTGGAGTGGAGGGTACTGGGGGGTTTATAGTGAGGTGGAATGGAAGGTACTGGGAGGTTTATAGTGAGGTGGAGTGGAAGGTACTGGGAGGTTTATAGTGAGGTGGAGTGGAAGGTACTGGGAGGTTTATAGTGAGGTGGAGTGGAAGGTACTGTACTGGGGGGTTTATAGTGAGGTGGAATGGAAGGTACTGGGGGGTTTATAGTGAGGTGGAGTGGAGGGTACTGGGGGGTTTATAGTGAGGTGGAGTGGAGGGTACTGGGGGGTTTAGAGTGAGGTGGAGTGGAAGGTACTGGGGGGTTTATAGTGAGGTGGAGTGGAAGGTACTGGGGGGTTTATAGTGAGGTGGAGTGGGGGGTACTGGTGAGTTTATAGTGAGGTGGAGTGGAAGGTACTGGGGGGTTTATAGTGAGGTGGAATGGAAGGTACTGGGGGATTTATAGTGAGGTGGAGTGGAAGGTACTGGGGGGTTTATAGTGAGGTGGAGTGGAGGGTACTGGGGGGTTTATAGTGAGGTGGAGTGGAAGGTATTGGGAGGTTTATAGTGAGGTGGAGTGGAAGGTACTGGGGGGTTTATAGTGAGGTGGAGTGGAAGGTACTGGGGGGTTTATAGTGAGGTGGAGTGGAAGGTACTGGGGGGTTTATAGTGAGGTGGAGTGGAAGGTACTGGGAGGTTTATAGTGAGGTGGAGTGGAGGGTACTGGGGGGTTTATAGTGAGGTGGAATGGAGGGTACTGGGGGGTTTCTAGTGAGGTGGAGTGGAAGGTACTGGGGGGTTTATAGTGAGGTGGAGTGGAAGGTACTGGGGGGTTTATAGTGAGGTGGAGTGGGGGGTACTGGGGGGTTTATAGTGAGGTGGAGTGGAAGGTACTGGGAGGTTTATAGTGAGGTGGAGTGGAGGGTCCTGGGGGGTTTATAGTGAGGTGGAGTGGAGGGTACTGGGGGGTTTATAGTGAGGTGGAATGGAGGGTACTGGGGGGTTTATAGTGAGGTGGAATGGAGGGTACTGGGGGGGTTTATAGTGAGGTGGAGTGGGGGGTACTGGGGGGTTTATAGTGAGGTGGAGTGGGGGGTACTGGGGGGTTTATAGTGAGGTGGAATGGAGGGTACTGGGGGGGTTTATAGTGAGGTGGAGTGGGGGGTACTGGGGGGTTTATAGTGAGGTGGAGTGGGGGGTACTGGGGGGTTTATAGTGAGGTGGAGTGGAGGGTACTGGGGGGTTTATAGTAAGGTGGAGTGGGGGGTACTGGGGGGTTTATAGTGAGGTGGAGTGGGGGGTACTGGGGGGTTTATAGTGAGGTGGAGTGGAAGGTACTGGGAGGTTTATAGTGAGGTGGAATGGAGGGTACTGGGGGGTTTATAGTGAGGTGGAGTGGGGGGTACTGGGGGGTTTATAGTGAGGTGGAGTGGAAGGTACTGGAACGTTAAAAGCAAGGTGGAATGAAGAGTGCTGGGTGGGTCTGAGTAGGATGGAGTGAAGGATGCTGGAGGGTTCAGAGTGGGTTGGAAAGGAGGATGCAGGTATGTTCCTGGTGGAGTGGAAGGTGCAGAGAGGCTTAAACCCTGTTGTACTTGCAGTGTTTTTAAAGGAATAAAACACGAGGTAATGTTTAGTAAAGATGTACTGAATATGTCTTTTCCTAATTTGCCATGCCATACATTCAACCAGAGAATGTATAGCAATGCTCACACTGGTTATGTATTAACTAACTGCTATTATCTGCCAAAGTGTCATCCATCAAACTCTAAGAAGAATAAATAAATAAAAAAGAGCAGGTGCCCTTTCTGCTGAGGCAGCCGGTAGCATTGATTGAGTTACATAAAGACTTGTAGTGTTTTCATTTTTTTCCTGTAATCTGATTTTGCGAATATAAAAGGCGCTCCTTGCTCGAGGTGGTAAAGTTTATTAAAGGACAATCTGCCCCTCTCCTGGCATTCTGTCCGTCACTTTGATCTGAGACTTTTCTTATGTGGTCTTAACACCTTCGTGCTTTGTTATCGGCCAAGCTGGCTTTCTTCTGCAAGTTGATTGTTCTTGCCTCCTCACAGAAAAAAACAGCAATTATCTGGGATACAGGAAACCAAATCCGTTTAGTGTTGGTGTAACTGGAGAACACACACATGGGGGGGATTGGGTAGGCAGGACACCGGGGAAAGGTTCACAGACTTCTTTCTGGGAATGCTACTGGTTACTGTATCTAGTCATTGTTTGCATACAGTATGGGGAAATAAGTTGGCTATAACGCGGTAAGGGGCTGGTGCTCTGGGATGACCTTTTCATCCTCCCTCCTCCAATAAAATAAACTAAGTCAATGGGGAAAGCAAAAGTGAATGACTAGGAACTGGGAAGCGGTTTAAATCTGAATTCCAGGCATTGCAACTTTACATAGTTATGTTAGTACAGCTTAGAGTGACCAATATAAGTATGTATCCGCCATACTGGTGGGATCCCTGTACTGCCCTGCTGCTTGCTGAACACAGGTGGTCACCCGCTGGGCATGGGCACCATACTGGGAGCACTTTGCATTTTCTCAATTAATGCAAAGTGTTCTCTGTCTGATTGGACGAGGTGGAGATTGTGACATCACCTGTCAGAAGAACATTGGAAGAATAATCCCCACCTCTTGTAAGGGTGACAACTCTTGAATTTTGAACGTCACATTTCTTCAACTTTCTGTTTCAGTGACATTGGTCACCAAGACAAATAAAGAGGTAACTAGTGCAAACATAGCAATAGAATTAAAACTGTCTAGAATAGCCTTTCTCAGTTTTTTTTTAACGCAGAGGAAACCTTGAAATTACATTTTGATCTGAGGGAACTCCTGCTAATACTATATCTACATCTCACAATACATTAATGTGATGATCACTGGGAATAATGCTCACTGGTGGTCATTGAGAAGAATGCTCCTTACATTGGTGTGGTCATTGGGAAGAATGATTCTTCTATTGGTTATCAGTGGGAAGAATGATCCTTATATTGGTGCTCAGTGTGAAGAATGATCCTTATATTGGTGATCAGTGGAAAGAATACTCTATAAATTGGTGGTCAGTGGGAAGTAAGTGGGAAGAATGCTCCTTCTATTGATGGTCAGGGGGGAGAATGCTCTTTACATTGGTGGACAGTGGAAAGAACAGTTATTACATTGGTGGGCAGTGGGAAGAACAGTTCTTGAATTGGTGGGCAGGGGGTAGAATGCTCCTTACATTGTGGGTCAGTGGGAAGAACACTTCTTACATTGGTGGGCAGTGGAAAGAATGCTTCTTACATTGGTGGTTATTGGGGAAAATGCTCCTTAGATTGGTGGTCAGTGGGAAGAACACTTCTTACATTGGTGGTTAGTGGGAAGAATGTTCCTTACATTGGTGGTCAGTGGGAAGAATGACCCTTATATTGGTGGTGAGTGGAAAGAATATTCCATACATTGGTGGCCAGTGGGAAGAATGCTCCTTACATTGGTGGCCAGTAGGAAGAATGCTCCTTACATTGGTGGCCAGTGGGAAGAATGCTCCTTACATTGGTGGCCAGTTGTAACAATGCTCATTACAATGTTGGTCAGTGGGAAGAATGATCCTTATATTGGTGGTCACTGGTCAGTGGGGAGAATATTCCATACATTGGTGGTCAGGGGAGGAATGCTCCTTACATTTGGTGGCCAATGGGAAAAATGTTCATTACATTGGTGGTCAATGGGAAGAATGCTCCTTATGTTGGTGGTCAATATGGGAGGGGTGCTAAATTACATTTGTGATCATTTTGAAGAATGCTCTTCTCACACATAGCTAAAAAGATCGTTGATGTCAGTGGGAATTTATTTGAGAGGCAAAATTTTCTTCTTGATCAAGGGACTCCTACAAAGGTCTTGAGGAACTCTAGTTGAGAAAGGCTGCTCTATGAGCAGAAAGTGAACACCACACCAAAGATATATGTTTACAGTATATACACATACAGAGTACTATAGCATAAAACTTGTATGCATACCAACAACAGTACACTTATGTAATAAGCAATGAACTCGACTGATCGAAGTATTCACATGACCTAAACTGAGTCTGAGAGAAAACATCAGTCCTTTGAGGAATTTACATTGGATGGCTCACAGAATGTCATGTCTCACTATTCAGTAATGTATATACCTAAAAGTCCCTTCTGTTGTATTCTCGTTATTAGTGCTATTCTGCATAGACGACTGACAATATTGTCATCATACTTTTAATTTACACACTGGGACATTTTTGGATGTGTAAAGCATAAACGTTTTTTAATCTTGTGAATTTATAAAGTATTTTGGCAGTATACCCTTATACTATTTCTTTTTTCTATTGTTGACTATTGGCCCTCAATTGAGATGACACGAGATGTAATCCCCCTCCCCCCTTCTTGGAAGCCTGTGCAGGACTGGGTGGCAGGACTCTCAAGAAATTATGAAGATTCAGAGGCTAAATGGCCTTTTATACCTGGAAGTGTTACAGCAGTCTAGATGTTTTGGATTCTTCTATGGGGCGCCGCCTGGAGCCCCCCCTGGGGTATGTAAGCTGCTTTAGCCAGAGAATTATGCTCCATGAATCAAGCTATTTCTCTTGATTATTGAGTAAAAACAACAACAGATCCAATGCCTCATGCCCATACCTCCAGCAATAAAACTCTGATAGGGGGTCCAACATTTCCCTATGCTGTCAAAAACTAGAAAAAAAAAAAAATAAATAAAGTTTGAGCTTTATATTCACTTTAACTCTTATGCCCCGTACACACGGTCGGATTTTCCAATGGAAAATGTCCGATCGGAGCGTGTTGTCGGAAATTCCGACCGTGTGTGGGCTCCATCGGACATTTTCCATCGGATTTTCCGACACACAAAGTTGGAGAGCAGGAGATAAAATTTTCCGACAACAAAATCCGTTGTCGGAAATTCCGATCGTGTGTACACAAATCCGACAGACAGAGTGCCACGCATGCTCAGAATAAATAAAGAGATGAAAGCTATTGGCCACTGCCCCGTTTATAGTCCCGACGTACGTGTTTTACGTCACCGTGTTTAGAACGATCGGATTTTCCGACAACTTTGTGCGACCGTGTGTAGACAAAACAAGTTTGAGCCAACATCCGTCGGAAAAAATCCTAGGATTTTGTTGTCGGAATGTCCGAACAAAGTCCGACCGTGTGTACGCCCTATTAGTATTTGTTTAGTAAGAACACATTTCTCAGTGCTCGGAGTAGTACATAGAATAATTTGCATCAGTCCAGGCCCCTTGAAAGCACTAATAATGTAACATCCCTACCAAACTCACTAGGGTCATATTCAGGTGGAAGCCGTCTAAATAAGAGTATGTTTTGATATTGTGGGGCATACACAGGGAACACATACAAACTCCATGCAGATAGTTTCCTGGTGGGTATTAAACCCAGAACACAAAGCTACAAGAGTACTTCCATGTCCATATGTCTATGTGCTGCTGGTGGATTAGTATACTTGGAGGTCAGTGGGCAGAACTGATCCTGGTGCATTGGCATAATAAAAATGCAAAAGTTTTATAGAGGTGGGTGTTTCTCTATTTGGCCAAGGTGGAGAGATTGGCATCACCACCTCTCTACCTTGTCCAATCAGAGAACACCTAGCATTCATTGATAACATGCACAGCGATCTGCCCATGGCAAGCAACTGACCTCCTATGTTCACAATTCAGGGCAGCCACTCGGCACAGGACCTGGAAGCTAGTAGAGATCATCAGAGTAGCAGTGTCTTCTAGAGAGATTTCCAGCTTCTAGAGATATCCCACAGGTATGTTATATACATAGTTACATTGGTCCAAGCTGGACCAATGTAACTGTTAAAAATGCCATACCTGGAATTCTTCTTTAAGCATGCCTATCCCTGCAGAGGTTTACTTTAATGCAGAACACCAGCATCCAAATATCTATGAATGTGTTGGGTATTTCCTAGCAAACCTGCCTACGTCTGAATTTTGAGGACAAAGGTAAGTCAGCAGGTGCACAGAACATGGCCTTTTCTTGAGAAAGGAATGGAAGTGACTCAGGTTGGGCTGGATGTTGATGTTATGGCAGCTGTATACACTGCTCTACAAATAGCAGGTGAAGAGACAATATCCGGGTCGTATAGATAAGCCTTACCTGACAGCTGCTTGTGTGTTTTCCGGCAAAATACTGCAGATAGAGAGCCAAGAAATTAGGGATAAAAGGCTCTTACAATGCTGGATGCTGTTGTATCAGCACTTTTATTAGACTTCATTATCAACAATATAATCATATCCCAATTTGACACATTTGGTGTAATTCTTGAGTCAGGATTGAGCCATATACGGAAGCCTCAAGAAGGTAACAATGGGAGCTTCCAACACTAAAAGTGTTCATTACCGCATGGGAAGGTTTTTCAACTTGTTTCAACTAGACTGATCATGAGTGCCAGACCACATATGGGCCACTGCTTTCCATAGGCCAGATTATAAGCTGGATCACTGGTAGTTGGGAGGTAAGGTAGGAGACTCCTCATCCATCATCTCATATGTCACTGTCTGTCTATGCCTCAAAACATAAAAAAAATACCTATTGAATAAGGTCTAAAGATTCAAGCACACTAAATTGTATATATGGATATATAAAAATACCAATTAAAAGTTACCTAGTGGGACCTTCTATGCCTTGAGCAGAGTTCTTTTAAAGTTGCCGGTGTCTTGCCGAGAAAGTTCCCCCGGCGGATAAGGACCCCACTGTACTGCGCAGGCGCAGCGCTTGCGCAGTACGAACGACTAGGAGACGCCGAAAATAGCCGAAGATGAAAAACTTCAATCAGCTGTACACGGCGCCTGCGCCCTGGGTCCAGGTTGAAGCCCCACCATCCAAGTGGACCTAGAGGGAGAATAAAAAAGTGCAGAGCAAAGCGAGGCCGTGCCCGAAGCGTGGAGAGCGAAGCGAGCCCGCGAGGGGCCCTCTTACAGGCACCGTGTACAGCTGATTTCTATTGTGTTCGGCTTCGGCTATTTCCGCCGGCTCCTACTGCGCAAGCGCTGTGCCTGCGCAGTAGAGGGGGGTCCTTATCCGCCGAGGGGAACTTTCTCGGCAGAACACCGGTTCTCCTGCTTTTTCTTCTCACACTGATATATATTGTAGCAGTTACCTTCAAATGGGGCTGCTGGAAAATAATTGGGTCCCCTTTACCTGTTCAAAGGCTGCAACCACAATATGATGTTATAGAAATAAGGGACAGACAATAAATGTTGGACCCTATGAGAGCAGTTCCAGTTCTTTGCAACAACTTCTGACATCTCACCGTCAAGGAACATACCTTCCATACCTGAAGCTGTGGGCAAAAGGCACCTCTCCAGCTGAGCTTCCACAGGCAAATTTCCTACAAGCAAGTTTGCTATCAAGCCCTCAGTCCATAGCACATGCTGAGTCCTAGTAGCAGTAGTTCTCTGGAACTTCTACAGGAACAGCACCTCCCAGGGTAGAAGCCCCAGGGGAAAAGAGCTTTGATCAGATCCTCCAAAATATTTATATTCTCCCTAGCCTCACTCTCTGGGCCAGCTTCCCAGGGATTAGCTAAGGTCAGATAACTTCATAATCCAGTGTCTGACCCTCCCACACTATTTATGGAATGTTATTCCAGAAGCAGACAGAAGCAATCAGCCACCAGGTTTAGAAACAAACTTGATCAGACCTGAAAAGTAAATTGCAGCTCAGCAGGTCACAGCAAAGCCAAACACTCAATTTAGTCAGCCCAAGGTAGGGGCACTATAATATATACAAATCAATAATTTTAGGCATGCTGTCATCCTTAGTCGTGCACTACTTAAAGGCCACCTTGACAGCTGCCTGGCTATCTCCGACTGCAATACTTTCCAAGACAATGGCAGGAACAAGTTAGCAGAATTCTTACGTCTGCAGTGTCTATGTCTATCACTTTGCATTGAAGCTATTGGATCAGTATGACAGTCAGTATTGAAACCATTTCAGCACCAAGAGGTCATCAAAGGCAGCCCACTCCACATATTTCTTTCAGTACTCGTTTTCTAGAATAAGACACAAAAGACGTACACAGGCCAGGAGCTCCAACTTCATGGTCCCCAGGTCTGTTTCAAGATACTCGCTAAGTAGGGAAGGAAGGATGAGGACCTGCAACTTCAAAATGTAGTCAGCAATTATGGCTTCTACTTTTATTCCTCATATTTCCTTAAAACAGCTGGAGATGTCTATTAATTGAGCATTTAGTGATTTCCTCAGATCATTTCAGTATGCTGGAGGCCTTCTAAGCATAACAACTGGTACAAAGAAAGCATTACAGCTACTTACCCTACAGGCACTATCAGATTCAAACATCCACACCCCAGAGACCTGGAATATGATAGGTGGCAGCAGGTAATACAGCATTATTCAGTGATGGGAAACCGATGCTGGAAATTATCAGCACAAATATCAATGCCCAACCTAGGACTTCACTCAAACATACCTTGCAGTAGCCTTCACACTAAAACGAACACACCAAAAGTTTACCGCCCACAGGGGCGGACTGATAACTCATGGGGCCCCCGGGCAATAGGAGATTATGGGGCCCCCAGGCAATCAGAGATTATGGGGCCACACAGTATACACACACACAGTATACAATCTCACAATATACACATACATGTACACACAGTATACACAGACAGATGTAAAAAAACCCCACAGATTTATACATACTGTCCCTGGTTTTACTGAGGCTGGCAACCCTGATGGGGCCCCCTAGTGGCCCAGGGCCCTCGGGCAGTGCCCGAGTAGCTCAATGGTCAGTCCGCCCCTGACCGCCCATAACCCTAAAATAACCCTCCCTATAGCCCTCAAACTAATAATTGCTTTTACCTTGCCTGTAACCCTCACACTAAAACACAAATCCTTCGGCTCAGTTCACACATACATGGCCGCGGCTCACAGCATGGGGTCCTGCATGTCCCTGTTCCGGTGCGAGTCAGGTCTGAATTTTTGCCTGCATTTGTACCTGAATTAGACCAGAAGATGCACAGGACCCTATTTCAATGTGGACCTCAGCCGTCCTGGAGCTGTGTGAACCGGCTCAATTGAGAGATGGTCATGCTCTCCTGTCATGTGAATTGGATGCAGGGAAACCCACATTCAATTCGCATATGTCTGAACGAAGCCTCCAGCAACTCTAAAACAAACCCCTCTATATATTCCTCACACATACTAATCATCCCTGTAACCCTCAAACTATTCATTACTTTAACTTTGCCTATAACCCCAACACTAACCCTGAACCCAATAATCACTTTAACCCTTTTTCGACTGCCCAACATATATGTGCAGCGGCAAAAGAGTGGGCTTTAACACCAACACGGCGCATACATATGTGCCATAGGGCAGCTGATGTTTATGTGCTGAGAGCACGCTTGTGAGAGGGTGTGGCAGCAGTAACTTACACACAGTCCAGATGTAATAGAAAGAACTTGTATTGTAGTCAAAATATAACCGTTGACAACAAGCCTGGCGGAAGGCAGCCCAACCGGGAACACTCACAGATGAACAGCAAATGGTAGCACAGCAGATCTCAGAAAACCGACAGCGTTCGTCTTGAGGGGTGAAATGTGGCCCTGCTGGTCCCTGCCCGAGCAGGGAGGTTCCCAGTAGAAGTGGAGAATCCTAGACTTTCCCTACTTGTCTGGAACAAGTACAATCTGATTGCCTCTCGGGGGATCAGGAAGGAATTTTTTCCCCTGCTGTAGCAAATTGGATCATGCTTTCCTGGGTTTTTCGCCTTCCTCTGGATCAACTGTGGGCATAGGATTGTGTATATGGGATTGTATGTTTTTTTTTTTTTTGGTTGAACTAGATGGAATGGTCTTTTTTTAACCTAACTATATCACAACCACAGCGCTGCGGTAGGTCATTGAGAACTAAAAGCTGACAGCCGCTAGGGATGTCGGGGCTTGTGGTTCATTCAGACACACAGAGCTGTGTGTGTAAATGACGCAGCCGTACTGTTTTCAGACAGTGACAGCTAGTACGGGGAACTTCTCCCCATATTGCTGACCGGGGGGGGGGGGGGGGGCAGCTGCAGAACTGGAAACATGATACATGCTCCACTCTAAAATCGGGTGGAACATGTTCTAAAAGGTGAACTTCTCCTTTAAATAAACTCTTCCTGACCCAAGATGGCTGCCAGAGCCACATGGGCTGTCAACATCGAACCAGATCGCTGCCCCAGTGACCCAGGAAACCATAGAGGAACCATGCTCCCCTTGACTTCCTCTCCTTCTCCACTGCTGCTGTGGTTGAGCGCCACCTGCACTGGAGAAAATAGACTGCACCTGCCTACGCACTCACTGCGTTCTTTCGGCAGAAAGACCAAGCTGTCAGAGTCCAGGCTAAGGAGTTAACCCTAACACTAACCCTCTCTATAACCTCCACACTAAAACACTAACCCTCAGCCTAATAACCACTTTAAAGTTTAACTAAAGGCATTTTTTTTTTGATAGAGTGGAGAGGGATTAGAACACCTATCAGGTTTTTTTTTGCTGTCTGTGTCCCCTGTAATTCTCCCTCTCTATTTGTCCAGTTTAACGCTATCAATAAAAGTGAAAGTAAAAGAAAATATCAAATTTTGGGTTGTCCCCAGAAACGTAATAGAGGGGAATTTCCAATGGGGACGCCAGTTCTGGTGAAATGAGTGGCCCCAAGGGATTTCCTCTCACTTCCTGTTTTGGCTATGGGACAGAAAATGAAGGGGATCCTTCCCAATGGGACACATGGGGCGAAAAAAATATCCAACGGTGTTATAACCCTCCCTTACTCTATTCAAAAATCCCCCCAAAAATTGCCTATAGTTCTATGTTAACCCTGCCTGTAATCCCAACACTAATCCTCTTTAAAACCCCACTGTAACCTTCCTTATAACCCTTGCACTACAACCAACCCTCCTTTATGTAAATGAGCCCCCTTGTTTATATTCTTACTGAAGTTTGATTTCCCCGGACTAAAGATACCAGCATCATCTTCCATCTGTGAAATTTGCTACTTCATACTTTTGGCCAAGGTCAATCCCAACCCAGAAGGAACTTGGTTAACCTACCATTACGTCTTTAGACAGTACAAGGAAACCAGAGCACCCAAATAAAAAGCAGCTCTGGGGAACAGCCATACTCCATGCAGATTGCTTATCAGGGAGAAATTAAACCAGGAACACTGTTTTTAAATGTATCAGTGTTGGGCACAATACCCTCAAGCCGTTCCAGGGATTTGAAGGCGTCACTATCTGGTGAAGTCAGTGCAAAACTTTGACTAATTCATCACATGTCACATCTGGGTTTCGGAGCTTCCTACTAAATATTTGGGGATATTTGGGTCATGTTGTCTGGGTTTAAAAGAATGCTCCTATTATACCAGCATTTCATGAATTCCTGCCCATAGGATCGGAAACCGATGACCAAATGCGATCAGCTGATTCCTCGCCGAGTTTGTCTACTACAAATGAGCTTTTGTGGAGATGCTTCCTGTCTGCAGGCCATAAGCTGATCATTGTGATACGGAGAAGACATGGTACACCACATAAGGAATTCATGGACACATTGCCCAAATATTTCAAGGAAACCTTCTCCAGAGAGAGACCTGGAGCCTGCCACTGCTGACTTCTGAAAAGAATTATTGCCAGACCAGGAACATGTATGCAAGTGAAAACATCTGACCCTACCTGGACTTTCCTGATCTGCATACTTGTTCTGGGTCAGGGGCTTAGAAAACATTAAAGTCAGTGGGGTCACCATAATGCCCAGGCAAGTAGCATCTTTACAAGGTGGTCAGCAGTGGCAGCTTCTAAATTTTTTTGGGGGTGTCAAGTAGCAAGTTGGACTGCAGAGGTTTTTAAATTGAGCCTGGTTTAACCCTGGTTCACACTGCTGCGACTTGCCGTGCTACTTGCGACACAACGTGGCATGACAAGTAGAAACACATTTATTTCAATGGTGGCCATTCCAATTGATGCGACTTTTTCGTTTAATTCAGCTAAATACATTTCAAGTGGTTCCAACAAAACGTGAGTTAACACTATAGTTGATTTTCCTTGGAAAGCAGCCACAGCCTGATTAAAAAAATGCCTGTACCCTGCCAACATACTGCAGAAAAAGAAATCCTGCTCTCCGTGTTGAAGCAGCGGTCTCTCTACAAAGGTCTGACACATCCCCTGTTCAGAGTCAGGACTAGAGCTCTTGTAGCATACGTTTTTTCTGATTGTAGTGTTCTAGGTCTGACTCAGCAGTAGGTGTGTAAGACCTCTGCACAGAGAACACTGCTTCCAGGCAAAGTGCAAGGGTCCTTCTCTGCAGCATGCTGGCGGGGGACAGGCTTGTCTACTCAGGCTGTGGCTGCTTTTTAAAATGGTTTCTAAAGGCAGTTTTTTTTAACCCTACTGCATTCTATGCATTAAGGTTAAAAAAAAAACCCTCTGAGTGCAGCTCTCCACAGCCCCACATACAGTACATACATACCTGAGCCACATTTCGATCTGGTGATGTGCACAAGAGCAGAGGCTCTCTCCCTCCTCATTGGCTCAGATACAGCAGTGGTAGCCATTGGTCCCTGCAACTGTCAATCACAGCCAATGGGGAGGAAGCTGGTGGTAGGTCTAAGCCCCACTCTGTGTCTTATGCACACACAGGGCAGGGCTCAGGAGTGAGCGCTCCTCACTGCTCCAAATTGCTCAAAATCAGGGACAGTCCCTCGAAATCAGGGACAGTTGGGAGCTATGTGTTCTCCCCGTGTCAATGTGACTCTTCCAGATGTGCTCTGGTTTCTTGCCAAAATCGTTCTAGAGGGTTAACCCTGGTTAACCCCGTCCTGACCAAATTGTTCCCAAAGTGAGATTGCTCATATCACTGTAATAGGGATATCTGATTGTAAGCTCTGTTGGGCAGAGCCGGATATGAATGCTTCTCTTTATACTCTGCAATACACTGTGTGATAGTGTGGCTCTATTTAAAAATGAAACATTGTTTACCTTTTGCTATTAAAAATTCAGCACTTATATATTGTGACACATAAACCTGTAAAGGGAAGAAGTGCATTGCAATGATGGGGAAAGTTTGAGGAAATACGAGAATAGTGGATAAAGTTGGCTGAATAATGAATAAACTGGTTAATACTTAAAGTATGCTGCCCTCTTGTGGAGATTAAGAAGAATACATTGTTAAATTGATTAGGCAGTTTTCAATTACAATCAGGAAATCAGTTCAATTTCCGAAGCAAATATTACTGAAATAAACATCTTTATTAGTCTAAGGGGGTTATTTACGAAAGGCAAATCCACCCTTGCACTACAAGTGCACTTGGAAGTGCAGTCGCTGTAAATCTGAGGGGTGGATCTGAAATGAGGGGAAGCTCTGCTAGTTTTATCATCCAATTACGTGCAAGCTAAAATGCTGTTTTATATTTTCCTTGCATGTCCCCCTCGGATTTATAGCGACTGAACTTCCAAGTGCACTTGCAGTGCACTTGTAATGCAAAGTGGATTTTCCATTTGTAAATAACCCCCATAATTCCTACTTTCAAAATATTTAAACTAAGCACTAAACTAAGTATATTCCTGTACACATACACAAATGAACATTATAAGGAAAACTATACTGTTTTGGTTACTTCTATATATTTTTGCATCATGCAGTTTTTTGTAAATAACCCCCAATGTTTTGCTTTGCTTCACCTCAAAAAGTATACCCCATGTCACTTTCTTGGCGCTTAAAAGAGTCTTCAAAGCCTCCATAGAAATATATGACAATGTTTGCTTACAGAATCTGAAGCTCTTGAGAGTCTTTTATTCAGCATTAGCTTTATTTTTTTTTGATATATTGCAGGTATGAGATATCCCAAGATGCACTGAGAAACCAACAAGCGGACCAGAAAGATGTCCGTAGCAGTCACTTCTGCTTCATGTGAATATAATACAGTATATTCTGGAAGTGTCAGGCGCAAACATCACATCTGGTGTGTAGTGTGGAGCAGCAAGAAGGTGAGCGGGGACCAGAGAGAGAGGAGGATCAGCAGAGCTGGGGGTTACTACTAAGTGGGGGATCAGCAGAGTTGGGGTTTACTACTGTGTGGAGGATCAGCAGAGCTGGGGGTTACTACAGAGCAGGGGATGAGCAAAGGTACTACTGAGCAGGGGCGTTAGGAGGGGGTGGCTGGGGGGGGCTGAAGCCCAGAATATGACCCCGAAAAGCCCCGAGTCTATTGAATGCTGCATTCCATTGTTAGCCCCGAGCGCCGGGACCGATCTGATCGCAAGTGTGGCCGAAAGTGGCTGAGCGCGGCTGCGGCCGAAAGTGGCCGAGTGCGGCCAATTGCCATAGCAGGTCCCGCCTTCTGGAGCCTGCAGCGCCAATGCCAGGATGGCAGGATGTGTGAGTAACGTGACATCCATCTTAGCCTGCAGGCTCCAGAAGGCGGGAACACCACATCCCTGCTCCCCGCTCGGGCGGGCGGCTCTCCTCTCCTCCTCGGCTCGGTTCCACTCTGACGAGTGACTGACTGACTGACTGACTGACTGACTGCCTGCTGTGACACACGGCTGAGCTGAGGTAGGTCAGACAGTGTGTGTATGTATGTCATTGTCAGTGTATATGTAGATCAGTGTGTGTAGGTCAGGCAGGTCAGTGTATGTAGGTCAGGCAGGTCAGTGGTCAGTGTATGTATGCACATACAACACCACCCCCCCCCCCACCCCGATTCTTGGACTTCGGGCTGAAGCCCCTGGTCTTTTTGCCACCTCGCAACGCCCCTGCTACTGAGTGGGGTATCAGCAGAGCTGGGGGTACTACTAAGCAAGGGATCTGCTGAATGTGGGTACTAGGGATGAGCTTCGTGTTCGAGTCGAACGCATGTTCGACTCGAACATCATGTGTTAGGCCGTTCGCCGAATTACGAACGTTATGGGTCGTTCAGGCCAAATTCGAGTGGCGCGTCACGGGCCATAATTCACTGCGGCATCGCAGTGCATTGCTGGCTGATGATTTGCCAATCACAGCGCCGTGTGTACAGAGAGCCGTAATTGGCCAAAGCCAGGGAGGCTTTGGCCAAATATAGCTCAGGGGGTTTAGTACACGCCCCACACTATATAAGGCCGCCTGCGTGGCGGCCTTGTATAGTGTGTTGCGGCGCAGAGAGATAGATAGACAGAGAGACAGTGTAATTTAAGTTAGAGTAGGCAGGTCGAGTCGGTTAGCTGCACTTACAGTGTATTGTGTATATATATATACATCCCAGGTGTTTTGTGTATATATATATATATATATATATATATATATATATATATATACACTGTATTCAGTTTAGCTAGATCCGTTCCTGTTATTCTCTTCCTAATATACTGACAGGCAGGCAGGTGTTTTTACAGTATTTCCAGTTAGTGTACTGTGTAACCCTGCACAGTTGCACCTACAGTATAGCTACCTGAAGCTAGGTGCTTGTGTTCTTCTTCTGATCCTATTAATAGCACAGGCAGGCTCTTGAAGTATTTCCAGTTAGTGTACTGTGTACCCTGCACAGTTGCACCTACAGTATAGCTACCTGAAGCCAGGTGCGTGTGTGCTTCTTCTGATCCTATTAATAGCACAGGCAGGCTCTTGAAGTGTTTACAGTTAGTGTACTGTGTAACCCTGCACAGTTGCACCTACAGTATAGCTACCTGAAGCTAAGTGCTTGTGTTCTTCTTCTGATCCTATTAATAGCACAGGCAGGCTCTTGAAGTATTTCCAGTTAGTGTACTGTGTACCCTGCACAGTTGCACCTACAGTATAGCTACCTGAAGCCAGGTGCTTGTGTGCTTCTTCTGATCCTATTAATAGCACAGGCAGGCTCTTGAAGTATTTACAGTTAGTGTACTGTGTAACCCTGCACAGTTGCACCTACAGTATAGCTACCTGAAGCTAAGTGCTTGTGTGCTTCTTCTGATCCTATTAATAGCACAGGCAGGCTCTTGAAGTATTTACAGTTAGTGTACTGTGTAACCCTGCACAGTTGCACCTACAGTATAGCTACCTGAAGCCAAGTGCTTGTGTGCTTCTTCTGATCCTATTAATAGCACAGGCAGGCTCTTGAATTATTTCTAGTTAGTGTACTGTGTAACCTGCACAGTTGCACCTACAGTATAGCTACCTGAAGACAAGTGCAGGTGTTCTCATACTAATAATACTACAGACAGGCAGTTGATTCTGCTAGCTGCAGTATAATCGGTATATATATATATATATATATATATACATCCCAGTTTTGTGCAGCTACATCTCACTGCAGGCCATTAGTATGTCTGGAAGGCCAACAAGGAGAGGCAGACAGTCACAAGCCAATAAAAGAGGGCAAGCAGGCTCTGTGTCTAGAGGCAACAGTGCTGGTCGTGGACACGGTGCATCCTCATCAGCACGTGGCCGTGGGACACGCTTGGCCTTTTTTTCGGCAGCTGGCCGTGTTGAGCCGCAACATGCGGAAGACTTGGTCGAGTGGATGAGCAAGCCGTCCTCATCCTCCTCTTTCTCTCTCACCCAGGCTCAGGGTACTTTGTCTGGCAAAGCAGCTGCCAACGCGGCCTCCTGAGGAGTCCCCCGAACTGTTTGACCACAGTGTTGGGTACATGCTCCAGAAGGATGCCCAGCGTTTTGAAGGCTCCGATGATGGTACTCAGCTAGAGGAAGGCAGTAACGTGAGCCCAGATAGAGGGGGTGCCCAAGAAGGACAGCAATCTGGCAGTCATGTTCCCCCTGCTGCAGCATACTTCCAGGTTTGCTCCAGTGATGAGGAGGGAGGGGATGATGAGGTCACTGACTCCACGTGGGTGCCTGATAGGAGAGAGGAGGAGGAGGCACATCACCAACGAGACAGGATGCTATCCAGGGGCCAGCTTAAGGGCAGTACACTGACTGCATCACACCGCAGAGCTCCGCATGTGCAGGGTGCTGCTGTCTCTGCGTGTTATTTCAAAAGTTCTTTAGTGTGGGCCTTTTTTGAGACGAGTGCATCAGATTGCACCGCTGCTATTTGCAACATATGTCTCAAGCGTATCTCGCGTGGCCAAAACATCTCCCGCTTGGGCACCACATGCTTGACCAGACATATGTTGACCTGCCATGCAGTTCGTTGGCAAGCGTACCTAAAAGACCAACACCAAAGAATAAAGAGGACCTCTCCTTGCTCCTCATCAGCTGGGATCTCCAACCCCACTATACCTTCAGTCCTCTCTGAGACCTGCACTGAGATGAATGAAGGTGTAGAATTAGGTGTGTCACAGCCAAGTACTTGTAGGCAATCTGCTAACGGTACACCGACGTCAGATTGTACCAGGCAAATTTCCCTGCCCCAGCTGTTGCACCTCTGCCCCCTTCCGTGAGTTTGTGGAATGTGCGGTTCCTCGGGGGAAGGTTCCAAAACGCCACTTTTTCTCACGGAAGGCAATTCTGGCTCTCTACCGGCATGTGGAAGGCAATGTCTTGGACAGGGCAGTCAGCGGTAAGGTGCATATTACTGCTGACTCATGGTCCAGCAGGCATGGACAGGGACATTGCCTAAGTTTCACGGCGCATTGGGTGACTCTGCTGGCAGCTGGGAAGGATGCAGGACAAGCTGCAGTAGTGTTGGAGGTTGTTCCACCACCACGCCTCCAAAATGCTACTACTGGTGATTCTGACACACCTCTCTCCTCCACCCCCTCCTCTTCTTCTTCCTCCATGGCCTCTCCCTGTGCTTTGTCCTCGAAACCAGCGGTGCTCCGTAGGCGTTCAAGGGGCTACGCAGGTACGCAGGCCAAAAGATGCCATGCGGTGCTTGAGCTGGTGTGCTTGGGGGGCAGGAGCCACACTGGGGCAGAGATTCTGTCAGCTCTGCAGGGGCAGGTTCAGAGGTGGTTGACGCCACGCCAGCTTAAGCCAGGAATGGTGGTTTGCGACAATGGCACCAACCTCCTCTCCGCCCTCCGACAGGGACAACTGACCCATGTGCCCTGTTTGGCTCACGTCCTTAACTTGGTGGTACAGCAGTTCTTGGGGAGATACCCAGGCTTACAGGATGTCCTGAGGCAGGCCAGGAAAGTCTGTGTGCATTTCCGCCAGTCGTATAATGCCAGTGCTCGGCTGGCTGAACTCCAAAAAGAATTTAACCTGCCTAAGAACCGCCTAATCTGTGACATGCCCACCAGGTGGAACTCAACGTTGGCCATGCTGCAGTGGTTGCACACGCAGCAGAGGGCCATCAATGAGTACCTGTGCGACTATGGCACCAGGACAGGGTCAAGGGAGCTTGTTTTTTTTCCCCACGCCAGTGGACCATGATCAGGGATGCATGCACTGTCCTGTCACCATTTGAGGCCATGAGGATGGTGAGCAGTGACAATGCATGCATCAGTGACACTGTCCCCCTTGTCCACCTGTTGGAGCACACGCTGCGTGGAATAATGGACAGGGCACTTGAGGCAGAACAGAGGCAGGAAGAGGAGGATTTCCTTAGCTCTCAAGTTCCTGCGTGCCCGCCGTTTACACAGGAAGAGGACGAGGAGGAGGCGGAGGAGGATTGTGTCAGCATGGAGGTGAATCCTGGCACTCAGCATCAGCAGCAGTCTTTAAGGGATCATTTAAAGTCCCAAGAAACCCATGGACTTGTACGTGGCTGGGAGGAGGTGGCTGCGGATCATGTCGTCCTTAGTGACCCAGAGGACTCTGGACCGAATGCCTCAGCAAACCTACGCTGCATGGCCTCCCTGATCCTGCAAAGCCTGCGGAAGGATCCTCCTATTCGTGGCATCAAGGAGAGGGATCGCTACTGGCTGGCAAACTTCCTTGATCCACGTTACAAGGGTAAGGTTGCGGACCTTATCTTGCCGCCGCAGAGGGAGCAGAGGATGAAACATCTTCGGGAGGCCTTGCAGAAAGGACTGTGCAACGCGTTCCCAGAGACTGGGAGGTTTAAAACTCCTGTTTCTGGACAACGTGTTGCTGAGGCTTCTGTCAGTCAAAGAAGGAGCGGTGGAGAAAGTGTCCGTCTGACCGATGCGTTTAGACAATTTTTTAGTCCGCAGCCTCAAGGTATGATCGGTTCCAGCAACCATCGCCAGCATCTGTTTTACATGGTGCAGGAATACCTAGGGGTAAGATCTGACTTGGACATCTTTCCCACCAAAAATCTTCTGGGTTACTGGGTCTTGAGGATGGATCACTGGCCAGAGCTTGCACAATATGCAATTGAGCTACTGGCCTGTCCTGCATCCAGCGTTCTTTCGGAACGCACATTCAGTGCTGCTGGAGGCTTTGTAACCGATCACAGGGTGCGTCTGTCCACCGACTCGGTCAATCGACTGACCTTCATAAAAATGAATCAGTCTTGGATCACCACCAGATACCAAGCACCCGATGCTGATGTAACTGAATAATTTTTTTTGAAATGTCAGATTCCTTTAAGACTCCCTATGCTGAGTGACTATCCTATTATGCTGAGTGACTATCCTTTTCCTCCTCAATGATCATGCTGATAGCTTGTAAGAATATTTTTGTTTCTGGGCGCTGCCACAAGTGGCTAAGGCCCAATTTTTCTGCCCCTGTTTAACAGGGGCATGTAATTACAATTCTTGATCTAATATTTCACAGCAGGGCCCTGTGAGGGCTTACAGTGTTGTGGCAACACCAACACCTAAGGCCCCAATTTATACAGAGTATATAGGGCAGGCCCCTACTTTCAAACATCCAACTTACAAGCGACTCCTTGCAAACGGAAGGAGACAACAGGAAGTGAGATGAAATCTACCCCTAGGAAGGGAAATTTTCTCCTGTAAGAGTTAATATGGGAAAAACGTTGCTCCTTTCCACTGATGCTTTATCACCAATCCTTGTTTCACTAAAAACCCCAAATTTTCAAAAAACATTTGTCATCGGGACATAAAGTGAGGTGAAATCTTCTGAAGAGGAGCACAGACAGCAAAACAAATGTCACAGGGGTAATAACCCTTCCCTAGGTTTTCCAAAAAGCTTAAAATAGATTTTTTGGCTGGAGCTAAACACTTGAAAAATGTACCAGTTCAAAATTACAAACAGATTCTACTTAACAACAAACCTACAGTCCCTGTCTTGTTTGCACCGCCTGTATACTGCTGTTCAGAGGGCCTGGGGCCCCACGCCTTTCCTTTTTTTAATTTGGGTGCGGGGTTCCCCTTAATATCCATACAAGACCCAAAGGGCCTGGTAATGGACTGGGGGGGGGTACCCATGGCGTTTGTCTCACTGATTTTCATCCATATTTCCGGGACCCCACATTACATTAAAGTCGTAAGCAGTTTTAAATTACTTTTATTCCTTAAAAAAAATGTCATTTTGTGCAGGGACTGTTCTGAGCACGGGAAACCACTTTACAGGCATACAATAGACACCCCCCAGGTACGATATTTAAAGGAATATTTCACTTTTTTTTCACTTTAAGCATCATTAAAATCACTGCTCCCGAAAAAACGTCTGTTTTTAAAACTTTTTTTTGCATTGATACATGTCCCCTGGGGCAGGACCCGGGTCCCCAAACCCTTTTTAGGACAATACCATGCAAATGAGCCTTTAAAATTAGCACTTTTGATTTTGACGTTCGAGTCCCATAGACTTCAATAGGGTTCTAACGTCCGTGCGAAGTTTCGGTCTGTTCGCAGGTTCTGGTGCGAACCGAACCGGGGGTGTTCGGCTCATCCCTAGTATTAAGGGCCAAGTCTCGGCTTTATCGGTCTTTTTTCAAAGACCGCTTGCTTCGCATTCTTTGATCTGGGGTTTTTCATACAAGGGGTAATGTGGCTTATTCCGCCAATTAGACCACCCTTGAACTCTTGGGACTTGAGCTTAGTTATTTGTTGGTATTGCAAAAAACAGCCTTTTGAACCATTACAGCATACTCACTTGGTCCTTATGACAAGGGAAATAGTGTTTCGGGTTGCTATACCCTCTGCAAAAGGGTATCGGAGTTGGCCGCTCTTTCCTGTAAAGAAGCCATATTTAATTATTAAGGTGGTTTTAGGTTTTCACTTAAACCAAGATATTGTCCTACTGTCGTTTTTTTTTCAAAACCAGGTTCTAGGGTAGAGAACTCACTAAATTATCTTGATGTAGTGAGAGCGGTCAAGGTCTATTTAAAGACGACTGCTCAGGTCTGAAAGACTGATGTTTTATTATGCTGCCAGAGGGTCCTAGGAAGGGACAGGCAACATTGAAATCCACTATTGCTAAGTGGACTTGGCAAGTTATAATTCAGACCTAATGGTTAAAAGGTAAGATTTCACCTTTTTCATGTCAAAGCGCATTCTACTAAAGCAGTTAATGGTTCTGGGGCAGTGAATCACCAAGCCTCCACGGCTCAGATCTACAAGGCCGCAACTTGGGCTGCAGTCCATACATTCACCAGATTTTATCAAGTGGATGTAAAAAAGGGCATGAGGATTTCGCCTTTGGGCGCAGTGTGCTGCAGGCAGCAGTATAGGTCCTCAAGTCTGTTGGCGCTCTATGGGTTGTGTCTCCCTACTCTCAAATAGCATTGCTATGGGACGTCCCACATAGTAATTACTATGCTGCTCTTTGTCCCGTGAAGTACGATAAAGAAAATAGGATTTTTATTACAGCTTACCTGTAAAATCCTTTTCTTGGAGTACATCATGGGACACAGAGGTCCCACCCCTCTTCTTCTGGGGTATATGTATATTGCTTTGCTACAAAAACTGAGGTACTCCTGGTAGGAGGAGGAGTTATATAGGGAGGCAACTTCCTGCTTAGGGTGTGCCAGTGTCCAGCACCTGAAGGTGGCCTTTAACCCACATAGTAATTACTATGGTACTCTGTGTTCCGTGATGTACGCCAAGAAAAGGATTTTACAGGTAAGCTGTAATAAAAATCCTATTTTTCAGTGGTAATGCTCTGGAGTGCTCATCTGAGAGGTGGTGGTTCAATCAGGATGAAGAGACTCCTTTTCAGTGGTAATGCTCTGGAGTACTCACCTGAGAGGTGGTGCTAAACTCTGGTTTAAAAAAAAATATCCAATTCAGGTATGTGTTCGTAACCCAAAAATCTCCATTTTTATTGTGTTTTTTTTGTAAACCAACTTCCTGCTATGGGATTTGCAGTGTACATAGAGCCGTCTACATAACTGCAACTAACGTTCACTGCTTGTTCCAAACAGACAGAAGTGAAGGGTAAAATGAGAGGTGTGGGAGCTCATGGAGGATGTTACAGTACAAGGAAACAGAAAAACAAAGTAAGAAATTAATTAATGTAAACTAGATAGCAGGGCCATTTCCTAGTGCATGTTTATTGATTTTTATTGAAAAATAAGGATATTGGTTAGCGTTGCAAAAAAAAAAAAAAATCTGACCTCCTCCTCCCCTTACCAATACCTCTCCAATACCTCTCCTTCTTTGTAAGATGTTAAATAAATTAAGATGTTAAATAAATTAAATCAAACTCTGGTTTAAAAAAAAAAAATGTGTGTTGCCGTTTATATTTTGACTTTGTAGCTACATTTTGTAGTCTGGTCTGGAGTAAATAAGGAAAAAAAAAATTAAAGTGCCCTGCCTCACCGAGCTCGCATGCAGAAGCGAATGCAAACGTAAGTCGCGCTCGCATATGAAATAGGTGTTCAAACCACACATGTCAGGTATCGCTACGATCGTTAAGGCGAGAGCAATAATTCTAGCAGTAGACCTCCTCTAACTCAAAACTGGTAACCTGTAGAAATGTTTGCCAATGGAGATTTTTAAGGGTCAAAGTTTGTCGTCATTCCACAAGCGAGCGCAATTTTGAAGCGTGACATGTTGGGTATCAATTTACTCAGCGTAACATTATCTTTCACAATATAAAAAAAAATGGGCTAACTTTACTGTTGGCTTATTTTTTAACTCAAAAAAGTGTATTTTTTGCAAAAAAATTGCACTTGTTAGACCTCTGCGCAAATACGATGTGACATAAAGTATCGCAACGATCGCCATTTTGTTCTCTAGGTTGTCTGAAAAAAATATATAATGTTTGGGGGTATAAAGTAATTTTCTAGCAAATAAAAAAAAAACATTTTAACTTGTAAACACCAAGTCTGAACAATAGACCTGGTCCTTAAGTAAAGCCGGTTTCTCCCCCTCTCCTACCTGCCGGATTTCAGCTGCTGGAGGGAGAGACACAGACATGGCCGAATCCAGGGGGCGCTGATTTACACCCAGATTTCAGTGGTCTCCCCTCTCCACGCAAGCCCTCCCTTTGATGTGATGCCTGATTGGCTGCTGATCTCTCCCCACCATCGCTCGCACTCGGAGCCGGGAAAAGGGAACGGCATCCTGGAGCAGTGAGAGGAGAAGTGGCAGAGTGGAGAGATGACATTGGACTAACTACACACACACACAATGATTACCACCCCCCTATCTCCTCCAATGGCTGCTCATCTCCCAGCAGCAGGAAATGTGGATGGGGGGGCGGTAATCAGACTGTGTGTGTGTGTACAGTCCAATGTGATCTAAGAGCGATCCTGTCTCATGTGCTGGAGGAGAGCTGTAGTGACAGGAGAGGGTGAGGAGGGGAAGGTCACAGGGAAATTGTACACAATAAGGGGGGGGGGGAATTGTATGTGCTTCGGATGTTTTTGGAAAAGGGGGGATGGGCAGCTATCTGTGCTGAGAAGTTTAATCGGGATTTGGGGGGGGGGGATTTGCTATAAGGGTGAATGGGGAGGGATATGTGCTAGGAGGAGGGTTTTGGGGGATTTGATCCAGGAGGGGGGCATTGGGGGGAATATATGTTCTAGGAATGGGTTGAAAATTTCTGCTACGGGGGGGGGGGGGGGGGGGCTTGAGTTGGGATTGGGTGGATTTGTGCTGGGGGGGGGATTGGGGGAGATTTGTGTTGGGAACAGGGATGGGGGGGAATTTGTGCTCAGAGGGAGAATGAGGGGGATCTGTGCTAGAAGAAGAGATTGGGGGGATATGTGCTAGGGGGAGTGATTGGTGCTTGGAGGAGGGATTGGAGGGAGATTTGTGCTGGGAAGGGGAATTTTGGGGAGTAGATTTTTGCTAGGAGGGGGAATTGGTGTGGGATGTGAGTTGGGAGGCGGGATTGGGAAGCAAAGATTTAAACTTGGAGAAGGGGGGCCCTGTCAGGTAGGCCCCTGTGATTTCTATGCCCCCTACTCTTAGGTAACACCAGACCCCTCTATACCCCCTACTCGTAGATAACACCACAACCATTATACCCCCTACGCCTAGATAACAACAGACCCATTATAACTCCCATAATTAGGTAACAACCGACCTCCCTATACCCCCCACTCTTGGATAACATCAGAATCGCTAAACCCCTCCCACACAAACCCACTATACTACCAACTATGGGCAATGTGTGCCTCCTGGCAGGGATCTCTATGCCCCTTGGGTAGTGTGGGCCCCCTGGTGGGGATCTCTGTTCCCCCATTGGATAGTGTGTGCCCCCTGACAGGGATCTCAGTGCCCCCACTGGGTAGCGTGTGCCCTCTTTCAGGGATCTCTGTGTCCCCACTGGGTAGTGTGCGCCCCCTGGTGGGGATCTCTGTGCCCCCACTGGGTAGTGTGCGCCCCCTGGTGGGGATCTCTGTGCCCCCATTGGATAGTGTGTGCCCCCTGGCAGGGATCTCAGTGCCCCCAATGGGTAGTGTGTTCGCCCTGGCAGGGATCGCTGTGCCCCCATTGGGTAGTGTGTGCCCCTTGGCAGGGATCTCTTTGCCCAATTGTTTAGTGTGTGCCCCCTGGTGGGATCTCTGTGCCCTCATTGGATAGTGTGTGCCCCCTGGCAGGGATCTCTGTGCCCCCATTGGATAGTGTTGTGATCCCTGTGGAGGGGTAAACGCATATTGTAGATACCGCTTCAAAGTAATCAGCGGTGAGTGAGAGGCGGCAGGGGGCGGAGTCTGTCACAGGCAAGCTGCTTTTGGTCCAACCAGGAAGGATCGCGGTGACGCGGTTCGCTTCTGCACGCGAGCTCGGCGTAACGGGGTGTGTTTAAACATTTTTACATTTTTTTCTTATTTATTTTACCTTTTTATTTTTTATTTTTACACTGTTCTTTTAAAAAAAGAAAAATTGTGTCACTTTTTTTCCTATTACAAGGAATGTAAACATCCCTTGTAATAGAAAAAAAGCATGACAGGACCTCTTAAATATGAGATCTGGGGTTAAAAAGACCTCAGATCTCATATTTACACTAAAATGCAATAAAAAATATGAAATTAATTAAAAAAAAAATAAAAAAATTGTTGCTTTAAGAGCTATGGGCGAAAGTGACGTTTTGAAGGGTTTGGGGCCATCTTCCCCTCACTCGTCTCCATACCAAGCCAGGAAGAGGACCCGACCATCTCCGCCACTACCTCCACCACTTTCTCTCTCTGTCCCCTCTCTCTCTCTGGCCCCCCTCTCTTTCTGCCCCCCCTCTCTCAGGTGAGCGCTCCAGACAATTACCACAGAAAAGGAGTCGCTTTATCCTGATGTAGCTTTTGCTCTCAGGTGAGCGCTCCAGACAATTACCACCGAAAAGGAGTCGCTTCATCCTTATGTAGCTTCTAGCTCTCAGGTGACCGCCCCAGACAATTACCACCGAAAAGAAGTTGCTTCATCCTGATACAGCTTCTAGCTCTCAGGTGAGCGCTCCAGACAATTACCACGAAAAGGAGTCGCTTCATCCTAATGCAGCTTCTAGCTCTCAGGTGAGCGCCCCAGAAAATTACCACCAAAAAGGGGTCACTTCATCCTGATGCAGCTTCTAGCAGCCCAAAGCCCACAGCCCAAAATACATTTCAGGAAGTTAGATCAGAAAAAAATAAAATAAATGAAGGTTTGGAGGAGTCTGAGATCACTAAAAAGTACTTTTTTGGCTTCAGAACACGTACATGAATTGAATTGGATAAATATTTTTTAAACCAGAGTTTAGTGTCACTTTATTAACATCTTTCAAAGAAGGAGCGTGATTGGCCGGCTATAAGGGGAGGAATAGGCCGGATTTTTTTTTTTTTTTTTACACTAAACAGTATCTTTTTTTTCAGTAGAAATAAATACACATTCGCTGGACTTCCACAAAAGAAGTGTGATTGGGCATCTGTAAGGAGAGAAGGAAGCCCACAGCCCAAAAACCCAAAGCTACTTTTTTTGGGTTAAGAACACATACTTAACTAGTTGCCGACTAGTCGCCATTGTTAATACGGCGACAGGTTGGCACTCCTGCACGAATCGCCGTAGCTGTACAGCGCTGGTGCCAGTGGGTAGGGGGCAAGCGCACACCCCCGCCGTGCTCGCGGCGCTCAGATTAGTTCCAGAACCGATCAGTCTCCAGGCACAGGCCAATGATTTCTGGCATGGACCTGGTGATCAGTTCTGGCAAATGAGAGACTGTTCTCTGCCTGTGTAATGTAAACACAGGCAGAGGAAGTGATGTCACCTCCCCTCGTGGAGCCCTTTTCAGTTCCAGAGCGAGAGGAGAGGACATCTTACTGTAAATACACCAACACTACGCTGACACCAGTACACGTAGGCACACTTGTCACCCCCTGATCACCCTCCCATTTAGCCCTTTCACTCCCTGTCATAGTGTCACCCCAAAAAAGATGTTGTGTTTGCAGAAAACGCGGATTTAGGCGTGACACGCGCTTTTATTGTCCCTCCTGTCCTGACCAATCTGGTCTCTGCATCGGTGACCGTTTCTGTCGCTACCACACACTAGTGGAGTATTAGTGTAGGGTACAGCACCGCACAGTCCTAGGGCACACTTACACAGGGTCTCGAAAGATGTTAGATGGCCATCGCATTTTGAGAGACCCCCCTGGAACGTTCAAAGTTATGCCCCGTACACACGAGCGTATTTTCCGTTGGCTTGCATACACACGGTCACACAAAAGTTCTCTGAACTTTCTACCGTCAAGAACGCGGTGACGTACAACACTACGACGAGCCGAGAACATTACGTTCAATGCTTCCGAGCATGCGTCGAATTGTTTCCGAGCATGCGTAGGAATTTTGCGCGTCAGTATTTGTACAGACGATCGGAATTTCCGATCGGAACTTTTTCAGCCCTAAAGAGAACCTGCTCTCAATCTTTTGCTGTCTGGAATTCAAAAGTCTGATGGAGCATACACACGGTCGGAATTTATGACCAAAAGCTCACATCTGACTTTTGCTGGCAGAATTTCTGATCATGTGTATGGGGTTTTAGAATAAAAGTGTAAAAAAAAAAAAAAAAAAAGCCAAAAATAGTTGTTGTTTTATTGCTCTTCTCTCTCTATTGTTTTCTCTCTATTGTTCTCCTCTGTTTTACTGTATTTTATGATATACTATAATGTTTTATTGTAGTGTGTTTTATTGTGTTTGATTTGCGGGTATGGTATCTCCTACTGTTATACTGTAACGTTACTGTGTTTTGTTGTTAACCATTATTTGCTTTGCTGGTACGCCATTCAAGTGCAGCATGGGTTTATTTATTCTGACAGCAACAGGGTTTGCTCTCACGATACGCAAAGCCGTGACTCCCGCGCTGTAGGAGGTGATTTCACCACCACAGTTAAAAAAAGAGCATATATGCCGAAGCATGGGGGCAGGGGTGGAGGGGCGATTTGCCCCTAAGATTAAGGGCGGATTGCCCCCATGCTTCGGCATATATTTTTTACACTTGTTTTGGCACAGATTGCAATAAAAAAAAAGTTGTTTTATTGAGTTAATGTTTTATTGATACCATTGTTTGCTTTTCAGGTACCCTATTTAGCTGCAGCACAGATTTATTTATTTTGACAGCAACAGGGTTTGCTCTCACGATACATAAAACAGCGACTCCAGCGCTGTAGGAGGTGATTTCACCACCACAGTTAAAAAAAGAATGGTGCATGTATGCCCATCATTAGAAGTGGGTGGATGCAGGGCGGTATTCTAATGGTTGGCATACCACCAATTGATTAATATAAATAGAGGAATCTGTTAGGTTCTCTTTTTTCATCCACAGGCTGCATGAAAAAAAAGAACATTACAGTATATGCCTAACAAGGACCAGCAAAATACTGGTATGTTGCTGGATTTTGAGTGGTTATAGCAGAATGATGCCTGCAGGTTTAGATATCATCTTGGTATCGTTCTTTTCAGCCGGCGGTTCAGCTTTCATGTAAAACCCATCTTATCGCCTAATTAGCCGCTAGACTGCTTTTACATGCTTTAAGGGTTGAGGAGAGGTATACACTGTAAAAATAAAATAAAAAGCAAAATGAATAATTAAAAAAAAATTACCAAAAAAATAACTAAAAATGAAAAGCACCCCTGTTCCCCCGTGCATGCGCGCAAAGGTGAATGCAAGCATCGGTCTCGTGTCATATGTAAACAGCAATTGCACCATGCATGTGAGGTATCACCACGAACATCAGATCCAGGGCAGTAATTCTAGCAGTAGACCTCCTCTGTAAATCTAAAGTGGTAACCTGTAAGGGCTTTTAAAGGCTTTTAAAAATGTATATAGCTTGTCGCCGCTGCGCTGGTGTGTGTAATTTTAAAGCATGTCGTGTTTAGTTTCTAAAATTCAAAAAAGTGTTTTTTTCCCCAAAAAAATTGCATTAAAAAAATTGCTGCGCAAATACTTTGTGAAAAAAAAAATACCAATTTAAAATGTGAAGGGCCTCTGTTTTAAAAAAATATATAATGTTTGAGGGTTCAAAAAAGAATTATTTTTTTTTCATGTAAACAAGAAGTGTCAGAAAGGATCAAGTGGTTAGAAGAGTAGGTGATGTGTGGCATAAGTTTCTAATGTTGGGCATAAAATGCCAGGACAGTTCAACCCCCCCAAATGACCCCATTTTGGAAAGTAGACACACTAAGCAATTTGCTGAGAGGCATGTTGAGTCCATGGAATATTTTATATTTTGCCACAAGTTTCTGGAAAATTACAATTTATTGTTTTTTTGGGTTTTTTTTTACACAAAGTTGTCCTTAAATGATATATTGCTCAAACATGCTATGGAAAATGAAGAAAGAAAAGGAATTATTTTTTTTCCAATTTTTCAAAACTTGTGTATGAGGACGCAGGGAGTGCTATATGGTGTATAGGAGAGTGTATGGGGGATGCATGGAGTGTGCTATGGTGTATAAGGGACGCATGGAGTGTGCTGTAGTGTATAGGAGAGTGTATGGGGGACACATGGAATGCGCTATAGTGTATAGGAGAGTGTTTGGAGCATGCATGGAGTGCGCTATAGTGTATAGGAGAGCGTATGGGGGGCGCATGGAATGCGTTAAGGTGTATAGGAGAGTGTATGGAGGACCCATGGAGTACGCTATGGTGTATAGGAAAGTGTACGAGGATGCATGGAGTGCGCTATGGTGTATAGGAGAGCGTGTTGGAGATGCATGGAGTGCATTATAGTGTATAGGAGAGAGTATTGGGGGACGCATGGAGTGCGCTTATTGTATAGGAGAGTGCATGGGGGATGCATGGAGTGCGCTATGGTGTATAGGAGAGTGTATGGGGGACGCATGGAGTGCGCTATGGTGTATAGGAGTGTATGGGGCATGCATGGAGTGTGCTATGGTGTATAGGAAAGTGTATGGAGGATGCATGGAGTGTGCTATGGTGTATAGGAGAGTGTATGGGGGACGCATGGAGTGCATTATGGTGTATAGGAGAGCAAATGGGAGACGCATGGAGTGCGCTATGGTGCATAGGAGAGTGTATGAGGATGCATGGAGTGTGCTGTGGTGTATAGGAGAAGCATGGAGTGTGCTATGGTATATAGGAAAGTTTATAGGAGATGCATGAAGTGTGCTATGGTGTATAGGAGATGCATGGAGTGTGCTATGGTGTATAGGAAAGTGTATGGGGATGCATGGAGTACGCTATGGTTTAAAGAAGATGCATGGAGTATGCTGTGGTGTATAGGAGAGCATATGGGGGATGCATGGAGTGCACTATGATGTATAGGAGACACATGGAGTGTGCTATGGTGTATAGGAGACGCATGGAGTGTGCTATGGTACATAGCAGAGATATGCAATAAGTGGACCTCCAGCTGTTGCAGAACTACAATTCCCATGAGGCATAGCAAGACTATGACAGCCACAAGCATGACACCCAGAGGCAGAGGCATGATGGGACTTGTAAAATTTTTTTTATCCCTTTGATAAAGTCACGTGGTGTGACGCAACGCGTCAGGGTAGGAGGAGTCAGGTGCCGACGCTTCTCGGGGACGGCCGAACCCGGAAGCTCACGATATCCACTGATCGCTGTAATTTTAGATGTAAGTCTCTACGTTTTTTAATAAAAACCTATTCCTAATTACTACGCCATGAGACCTCTCCTTTGTCCCTAAACAACTGCTGTGATTACTGGGAGCGGCGGGAGGAGTTCCAGAGAGACAGATCTACCAATATCGCTCCAGGAAACCCATCCTCTCCTAGAATATCTACCCGCTCTACTTGGCCCACTGGGGGCCGCTGCTGGAGGTGAGAGGCTGGGGGAAATACTTGGTGTGTGCACCAGAACGTGTATATAAGAAGAGCACCAGTCACTGCACACTCTGCACTTTATCCAAAGATTGTTCCTTTGTGGACATCACTCATCACAGTTGCACATTGCTATTTATGGACTGATTCACACTATTGTCACTTTTTGGGGCGGCATCTCTGCTGTGGGATTGTCTGCCCCTATATTTATCTATATTTATTTATTTATTTATTTATTTATTTATTAGGTATTCACTGTTAGCGCATTAGAACGTTTTATAATGTTATGATTGCACCATTATCACTGATTGAATTCTGATTCTGTTATTGGGGATCCAGATTGATACGGAATCCCTACACGCAATATATTTATATAATTTTTTTGCACATTATGTTAGTCTACTATACATTTTTTATGTGATTTACTGTCAAGATTCATTTGTGATTATCACTAGGGATTAATTGATCTTCAGCTGTTATTTATGTGTCACATTTTCTAGAGTTGTTTGGCATTCTTTAGCATCAGGGATTTTTTGTTTCTCAGTTTGTTTGAGAAGTTATCACTTTTAATTTCCAGTTTCATTGAATATTGTCACCCCCGCTTTTTTTAGGTGGGGCGGCTTATACAGTATCCATTTACTGAGCACTTTTATGGTTGTTGTTCACTCACTTATCTACATATTTTGGAACTGATGTCTGCTTTGATGGATTCCTGGTTGGTGTTATTAGTCCGAAGTTTATTTTAATTTTTTTCTTGGTATGAATCAATGCTTTGGAGCCAACTTTGTCAATCTTATTCTTCATTTTAGATGATTACGGCTAGGATTTTAATTGTTAGATTGGTACTGATCGAGAGTAGCGCCACATATCTTAAAACTTTTTTGTTTTCCTGGGGGAACTGAGTGGACCCATCGATGTTGGCAGCTCTCTACCGGGTACCTCACTGCTATTTTCAGATTGCTCGTTTACATTGTGGTTTTTTGCGCACTAGTCCCCATACATTCATGATGGGACTTGTAGTTTTGCAACAGCTGGAGGTCCGCTAATTGCATATCACTGGTATATAGGAAAGTGTGGAGGAGATGCATGGAGTATGCTATGGTTTATAGGTGACGTATGGAGTGTGCTGTGGTGTATAGGAGAGTGTATGGAGGACATATGTTGTGTGCTAGGTGTATAGAAGAGTGTATGAGGATGCATGGAGTGTGCTATGGTGCATAGGAAAGTCTATGAGGAAGCATGGAGTGCGCTCTGGTGTATAGGAGAGCGTATGGGGGACGCATGGAGTGCGCAATGGTGTATATCAGAGCATATTGAGGACACATAGGGCACGCTATGGTGTATAGGAGAGTGTATGGGGGACTCATGGAGTGCACTATGGTGTATAGGAGAATGTATGGGGGATGCATGGAGTGAGCTATAGTGTATGAGAGATGCATAGAGTGTGCTATGGTGTATAGGAGAGAGTGTGGGAGACGCATGGCGTACGTTATGGAGTATAGGAGAGTGTATGAGGGATGCATGGAGTGTGCTATAGTGTATAGGAGAGAGTGTATGAGGATGCATGGAGTGTGCTATGGTGTATAGGAAAATGTATGAGGACGCATGGAGTGTGCTGTGGTGTATAGGAGAGCGTGTGGGAGATGCATGGAGTGCGTTTTGGAGTATAGGAGAGTGTATGAGGGATGCATGGAGTGTGCTATGGAGTATGGGAGATTTTATGAGGATGCATGGAGTGCGCTAGGGTATATAGGAGAGTGTATGGGGGATGCATGGAGTGCGCTATGGTGTATAGGAGACTGTATGGGGAATGCATGGAGTGCGCTATGGTGTATAGGAGAGCGTATGGAGGACACATGGAGTGTGCTATGGTGTACAGGAGAGTGTATGGGGGATGCATGGAGTGAGTTATAGTGTATGGGAGATGCATGGAGTGTGCTATGGTGTATAGAAGAGCATGTGGAAGATGCATGGAGTGCGTTATGGAGTGTAGGAGGATGCATGGAGTGTGCTATAGTGTATGGGGGACGCATGGAGTGCGCTATGCAGTATAGGAGAGTTTAGGAGGATGCATGGAGTGCGCTAGGGTATATAAGAGAGTGTATGGGGGATGCATGGAGTGCGCTATGGTGTATAGGAGAGTGTATGGGGGACGCATGGAGTGCGCTATGGTGTATAGGAGAGTGTATGAGTACGCATGGAATGTGCTATAGTGTATAGGAGAGTGTATGGGGGGCGAATGGAGTGTGCTATGGTGTATAGGAGAGTGCATGGGGGATGCATGGAGTGAGCTATGGTATATAGGAAAGTGTATGAGGACGCATGGAGTGTTCTATAGTGTACGGGAGACGCATGGAGTGTGCTATGGTGTATAGAAGAGGGTGTGGGAGACGCATGGGGTGCGTTATGGAGTATAGGAGAGTGTATGAGGGATGCATGGAGTGTGCTATAGTGTATAGGAGAGTGTATGGGGGACGCATGGAGTGCACTATGGTGTATAGGAGAGAGTATGGGGGACGCATTGAGTGTGCAATGGTGTATAGGAGAGCGTGTGGGAGATGCATGGAGTATAGGAGAGTGTATGAGGGATGCATGGAGTGTGCTATAGTGTATGGGAGATGCATGGAGTGTGCTACGGTCATAGGTGTGCGCATAGGGTGTGCTGGGTGTGCCTGGGCACACCCTAATCATACCCTAATCACCCCATGTGCATTAGCATTATCCAGGAGTGGCACCAGTAGCCAGTGTAAATGCCCCAATTATATTAAAGGCTAGGTTAAACTATAGGAACACACTACACTCGTATGTAGAGTGTAGCATAATATGCTCCCAATAAACTGTCTCCCATCATCAGAGCCTCCTCCATGTGGCAGCAGGTGGCGTTCATGTGTGTTTGAGCTTTGGGGTGCACACCCTAATGCAATAGGCTGCGCACACCTATGGCTATGGTGTATAGAAGAGCGTGTGAGAGATGCATGGAGTGCGCTAGGGTATATAGGAGAGTGTATGGGGGACGCATGGAGTGCGCTATGGTGTATAGGAGAGTGTAAGGGGTATGCATGGAGTGCGCTATGGTGTATAGGAGAGCGTATGGAGGACACATGGAGTGCGCTATGGTGTACAGGAGAGTGCATGGAAGACGCATGGAGTGTGCTATGGTGTATAGGAGAGCATATGGGGGACGCATGGAGTGCGCTATGGTGTATAGGAGTGTGTATGGGGGACGCAGGGAGTGCGTTATGGCGTATAGGAGAGTGTATGGGGGACGCATGGAGTGTGCTATGGTGTACAGGAGAGTGTATGGGGGATGCATGGAGTGAGCTATAGTGTATGGGAAATGCATGTAATGTGCTATGGTGTATACAAAGAGCATGTGGAAGATGCATGGAGTGTGCTATGGAGTATAGGAGAGTGTATGAGGATGCATGGAGTGCGCTATGGTGTACAGGAGAGTGTATGGTGGATGCATGGAGTGAGCTATGGTATATAGGAAAGTGTATGAGGATGCATGGAGTGTGCTATAGTGTATGGGAGACACATGGAGTGCGTTATGGAGCATAGGAGAGTGTATGAGGGATGCATGGAGTGTGCTATGGAGTATAAGAGAGTGTATGAGGATGCATGGAGTGCGCTAGGGTATATAGGAGAGTGTAACACGGTGTAAATACTATTTAAAAAATAAATATAAGTGCTAAGAATAGTCACAAAAATGTGCAGACTGCCCAAGGTGAAAAATAAAAATAATACATAAAATAATAAAAAGAACTCCAAGCAATAATAAAAGATCAATCAGGTGTGTATAAAAAGTTGTTTTCAAAATCCACAAAAAAATAATAATATATATACAATGAAAGGTATAAGTGAGTTATACCGAAGAAGGAGGACAAACACACTGTTGCCCACTATAAATAAGTGTATATACTGATGTAGCTAAATATTGGATGAAATATGAAAAAATATTGAAAAAAACGTGTTGAAAGAAATGAAAAAAACAAAAATAAAAAATAAAAAAGAAAAAATAGAAAAAATGTAAAGTCCAAGTAACCACAAAAATTTTTTCAAAAAGCAACACAAAAACAACAAGTGCCGTGAATATTAAGTCTGTCGTTCAGTAAACAGTTCTAGTGCAACAGGCTAGTGCATCTTCAAAGGTTACAGGTAAGTCCGTCCCAGTGATTGTATACTGTCCTGTGTGGAGTCCCCTCTAGTGCCCCCACTCACCAGAGCGCCCAACCCCTGCAGGGGTAATGAGCATGTAGATGTGAATCTGATGATCCAATCGGTCGGTGTCCCCCTCACCACCTTTTTTCCACTTGTGTCACCAGATCGTTTTCAAAGGACATCCATCCGGACCAGTTACCATGTGCAGGGAGAAGAGCAGAGCCTCATAGTGTAATTCCGAATATAAATTTATTAAGCTCAAGCTTACAACAAAAAGAATAAATAAAAAAATTCAAAGGTTAAAAACAAACAGCACTCTGCCGGCTGACTCCACGTGAGAAGCCGCAGACAAAGCAGTGTGAGCGGCGTGCGTTCCACAGCCGTCTGCCGATGCCGGAAGTGCAGGACAAAAACAGAAGGAAAAAAGGACGTATGCGTACCAAGAGACCACGCCTATTCTTAGCACTTATATTTATTTTTTAAATAGTATTTACACCGTGTTACACTCTTCACCCATTTAATTGGGGTAAAATGCTTCCCTTGTGGTAGTAGTTTGTTTATAGTCTATTTATTTATTTTATACTAGTGAACAGTGCCAATCCCCAATTTCTTCAGATTTTACAATTATTGGATCGCACCTTTGGTGCTTTCTTTATCTGGGGGGCTGCAGTTCGGTCACTAGCCCGTCCTAAGCGCGGAACACCACCATATACATATAGGAGAGTGTATGGGGGACGCCTGGAGTGCGCTATGGTGTGTAGAAGAGTGTATCGGAGATGCATGGAGTGTGCTAATGTGTATAGGAGAGTTTTTGAGGACACATGGAGTGCGCTCTGGAGTATAGGAGTGTATGAGGATGCATGGAGTGCACTATGGTGTATAGGAGAGCGTATGGGGGATGCATAGAGTGCGCTATGGGGTATGTAACAGTGTATGGGGCATGCATGGAGTGCGCTATGGTGTATAGGAAAGTGTTTGGAAGATGCATGGATTCCTCTATGTACAGAATGCAGAGTTCAGGGGTAGGGTTGCCACCTTTTCTTCAAACCAAACCCAAACACTTTTGTGGTGCAGGGCAATTTCTTTGTAGGACATGCTATAGGATTGTAAAATACCTTGGGTTACCCAAAGAGAGTAGTAATGAGGTGTGCTAAGGTGAACAGCGGCTGTGGCCAAATTGCATTAACAGTGGGGGGGGACTTAAAGGGGCATGGTTAAATAGAACATAAGCATTAGTGTACCCATAAAATATGAATCGATTCGTCAGCAGAGTAGTGAATGGCGTCAGTAGAGCAATGGACGGAATCAGTAGGGCAGTGGAAGGCGTCAGTAGGGCAGTGGAAGGCGTCAGTAGGGCAGTGGATGGTGTCAGTAGGGCAGTGGACGGTGTCAGTAGAGAAGAGGATGATGTCAGAAGAGCAGTGGACGGGGTCAGTAGGGCAGTGGATGGTGTCAGTAGAGAAGAGGATGATGTCAGTAGGGCAGTGGACGGGGTCAGTAGAGCAGTGGACGGTGTCAGTAGGACAGTGTCCTTTTACACTCCCTGGGACTGAATAGTTTCCTACCTACGCTGGGATCATTAGGTCCTCCAGTTCCCTTATTAATTTTATTGCCCTTCTCTGAACTCTATCCAGTTCCTAATAGGAACGACTTGGGTCACTCCGACTTAGAAAAAGGTTCCTGCACTGCTTTTGGTGCGACTTCTGCATGACTTGCATTGACTTCTGTTAAAGAAGTCATACGCATGTCGTGCCGACGTCGTTCTGGGATGTCGGCTTCCAAGTCGAAAATGGGAAATGGTGAGAAAAGTGAAAAAAAGGAGGAGTTTAGGGAAAGTAGAATGATGGCAAATATTTGATACACAGTTGTTTAGAAAACTATCCATTTAGGGTTTAACCGTTTTGCTGCCAGTGCGGTTTTTGCACACATGCTTAAAAAATCATTTTAAGCCTAAACATTACATAAAACCCCCCAAATATCAGATTTTCTGAAAGCAGACACCCTAGAGAATAAAATAGTGGTAGTTCCAGTTTTTTATATCACATAATACCGCAAAGGTAAAATTTCAGTTAAAAAATACACTAAAGTTAATTTTAGGACAAACAAACATAATAAATGACCTAATTCTTTTGTAAAATCAAAAAAGTCAAGGTTGCACCGAGTAAACAGATGCCCTAAAATTGCATGTGCCCATGAAATTGCGACAAACATCAGTACCCTATATTTTCTATAGGCAACACTTTAAAAGCCCCCCTATAGGTCATCAGTTTAGTGTTACGGAGGAGGTCTGCAGCTAGAAATATTGCTCTCACTCTGGCATGTGCGGCGATATGAAACATGTGTATTGCAAAAGTTTTCATGCGTAGGCGCCCCCGACACATGCGTTTATATTCGTATATGTGGGGGACCTCAAAAAATTGGGGGGGGGGGGGGGATTTTGTGCTTGGGTGTAACTTTTAGTTTTTTTCGAATTTTTCTTTTTTTTAATTATCATGATGATGATTTTTAGGTGACAGGCTCTCTTTAACGACTTCAATACCGGGCATTTTCACCCCCTTCCTGCCAAGGCCAATTTTCAGTTTTCAGCGCTGTCACACTTTGAATGACAATTGCACGGTCATGCAACACTGTACCCAAATTACATTTTTATCATTTTTTTCCCCCACAAATAGAGCTTTCTTTTGGTGGTATTTGATCACCTCTGCGGTTTTTATTTCTTTCATTATAAACAAAAGCAGAGTGTCAAGTTTGAAAAAAAAAAAAACACAATATTTTTTACATTTTGCTATAAATATCCCAATTTAAAAAAAAAAAAAAAAAATTCCTCAGTTTAGGCCAATATGTATTCTTCTACATATTTTTGGTAAAAAAAAAAAATCTATTGATTGGTTTGCGCAAAAGTTATAGCATCTACAAAATAGGGGATAGATTTATAGCATTTTTATTTTTTTTTACTAGTAATGGCGGCGATCTGCGATTTTTATTGTGACTGTGACATTGCGGAGGACATATCAGACACTTTTGAAAATGTTTTGGGACCATTCACATTTATGCAGCGATCAGTGCTATAAAAATGCACAGATTACTGTATAAATGTCACTGGCAGGGAAGAGGTTAACACTAGGGGGCGATCAAGGGGTTAAATGTGTTACCTAGGGAGTGATTCTCACTGTAGGGGCAGGGGACTCACAAGGGGAGGAGACTGATCAGTGTGTTCCTCTGTACTAGGAACACACGATCGGTCTCCTGTCCCCTGACAGGGCGTGGATCTGTGTGTTTCCACACACAGATCCATGTCCCTGCTCTGTATGACCGGCAATCGCAGGTGCCCGGCGGACATCGCGGCCGCCGGGCACGCGCATCGACTACCGAGCGATGCAGCGGGCGCGCGCGCCCCCTAGACGGCCGGACAGCATATGACGCCCGCCCAGGATGGGAGATCCCTCCTGCGGACGTCATTTGACTACCGGCCCGGGAAGCAAGGTCTAAAAGGCCCTGGATATCTCCCCTGTACTCCACTGATTGTAATGCAATGCAGTCTTTCCTGGCCATGCTGGCTGGAGACACCAAGAGGCTGACCCAGAAGTGACATCAAACACGTCGCTTTCTAGGTCAGCAACAAGGAAGGGAGAATAGCTGAGGTGCATCCACTCTTCTCCCTCCCCTCTATCCGGCGGCATCCACTATGCCAGTCCTGAGCCCGCAGATGGGTAAGCAGAGCCCGGGACACATGGGTGTGTGGAAGCAATCAGGCGCCAGCACAGCTGCCCAAATGCTTCCATCTGACAGGCAGGAGTCTGCTTGTCAGATTTACACACAATCCCGGTGGCTGCAGCTACTGTAAATGTGTAAACCCCCCCTCCCGCTGTCAGGTCCCTACAATGTACGGACATGGCAGCGAAAGGGTTAAAGCTACTTTGGAGCCCAACACCAGGCAAGGGTTGGCCTTCAACTGCACTGCAAGAGTTAATTGCTCATGCAGGGATCTCCAAACTATGGCCCTCCAGCTATTGCGGAACTACACATTCCATGAGCCATTGTAAAACTCTGGCATTCACAGACATGACTAGGCATGATGGGAATTGTAGTTCTTGAACAACTGGAGGGCCGTAGTTTGGAGACCCCTGGGAGGAGCAATAAAAGGAAATATTCTTACCTGATCCTTCACTTTTTCCGGAGCTAGACCAGTCCCCACAGCTACAGCACTCTACTGATCTAGGGTCCTGACGTCAAAGACCAGAGCAGGGTCCATAGGATGTTAGTTTTACAATTTTATTTAACCGCCTCCCGTCCGCCGTATAGGCAAAAGATGGCGGGCGGGATCCCCTCTCGTTCTGGGATGTCGAATGATGTTGCCCAGTCCCACTGCAACACGGCGCGACCCGATCTCAGTAAAGAGCCGATGACGCAGCTCTTTACCCATGTAATCGGTTGTGTCCAATCACGTGTAAACACAGAAGTTCCGTTCATCGGCTCTCCTTGCCTCACACTGACAGAGTGTGAGGAGAGGAGAGCCGATCAGCGGCATCTCCTCACAGGGAGACTTGTACTGATCATCAGGGCACTGATTATTAATGCAGCCCCAACAGAGCCCATCAGTGCCACCAATCTGTGCCCATCAGTGATGCCAATTTGTGCCCATCAGTGCCACCTATCAGTGTCGCCTCATCATCAATTTTCTGGCAGAAAGGAAGAAAAACTCAAGCAAAAAAAACGAACACCCAGTGGTGATTAAATACCACCAAATGAAAGCTCTATTTGTGGGAAAAAAAATCCTAAAAAAAAATGTATTTGGGTACAGTGTTGTCTGACCGCGCAATTGTCATTCAAAGTGTGAGCGCTGAAAGCTGAAAATTAGCCTGGGCAGGAAGGGGGTAAAAGTGCCCAGTAGGCAAGTGGTTAACCACTTGCCGACCGCAGATATACAGAATGGCACTGGCAGGCAAAATCACGTACCTAGTACGTGATCTGCCTCCCGCGGGCTGGGGGCGCACTGCGCCCCCCCCCCCCGGTGCCCGAGGCGGTCCAGGCAGAGGGGGAGACCACTCATTCGTGGCCATCCCCTCGTGATCGCTCCCCACGAATCAGATTCTTCCTCTGCTGTTGTATAGTAAACAGCGGCAGAGGAAGTGATGTCATCGCTCCTTGGCTCGGTATTTTCCGTTCCGGCACCGAGGAGAGAAGACTTCGATGTGATCTGCAAAAAACACACACACACAGTAAAACACACCAGGCACACATTACACCCCCGATCACCCCCCCCCCCCCCCCCCCGGTCACACTGACACCAAGCAGTTTTGGTTTTTTTTCTGATTACTTCATTGATGTCAGTTTGTGACAGTTAGAAGTGGTAGGGCAGTTAGTGGTAGCCCCCTTTAGGTCTAGGGTACCCCCCTAACCCCCCCTAATAAAGTTTTAACCCCTTAATCACCCCCCGTCGCCAGTGTCACTAAGCGATAGTTTTTCTGATCGCTGTATTAGTGTCACTGGTGACGCTAGTTAGGGAGGTAGATATATAGGTTCGCCGTCACGTTTTATAGCGTCAGGGACCCCCATATACTATCTAATAAAGGTTTTAACCCCTTGATTGCCCCCTAGTTAACCCTTTCACCAGTGATCACCGTATAACTGTTACGGGTGACGCTGGTTAGTTAGTTTATTTTTTATAGTGTCAGGGCACCCGCCGTTTATTACCTAATGAAGGTTTAGCCCCCTAATTGCCCGGCGGTGATATAACTTAGGTTTTAGGGTCAGATAGGGTCTGCGTCGCCCCAGGTAGCGTCAGGTTAGCACCAGTACCGCTAACACCCACGCACGCAGCATACGCCTCCCTTAGTGGTATAGTATCTGAACGGATCAATATCTGATCCGATCAGATCTATACTAGCGTCCCCAGCAGTTTAGGGTTCCCATAAACGCAGTGTTAGCGGGATCAGCCCAGATACCTGCTAGCACCTGTATTTTGCCCCTCCGCCCAGCCCAGCCCACCCAAATGCAGTATCGATCGATCACTGTCACTTACAAAACACTAAACACATAACTGCAGCGTTCGCAGAGTCAGGCCTGATCCCTGCGATCACTAACAGTTTTTTTGGTAGAGTTTTGGTGAACTGGCAAGCACCAGCGGCCTAGTACACCCCGGTCGTAGTCAAACCAGCACTGCAGTAACACTTGGTGACGTGGCGAGTCCCATAAATGCAGGTCAAGCTGGTGAGGTGGCAAGCACAAGTAGTGTCCCGCTGCCACCAAGAAGACAAACACAGGCCCGTCGTGCCCATAATGCCCTTCCTGCTGCATTCGCCAATCCTAATTGGGAACCCACCGCTTCTGCAGCGCCCGTACTTCCCCCATTCACATCCCCAACCAAATGCAGTCGGCTGCATGAGAGGCATTTTCTTTATGTCCTCCCGAGTACCCCTACCCAACAAACCCCCCCAAAAAAGATGTCGTGTCTGCAGCAAGCACGGATATAGGCGTAACACCCGCTATTATTGTCCCTCCTGTCCTGACAATCCTGGTCTTTGCATTGGTGAATGTTTTGAATGCTACCATTCACTAGTTGAGTATTAGCGTAGGGTACAGCATTCCACAGACTAGGCAATCTTTCACAGGGTCTCCCAAGATGCCATCGCATTTTGAGAGACCCGAACCTGGAACCGGTTACAGTTATAAAAGTTAGTTAAAAAAAAAAAGTGTAAAAAACAAAAAAATATATGAAATAAAAAAAACAAATAGTTGTCATTTTATTCTCTCTATTGTTCTGCTCTTTTTTACTGTATTCTATTCTGCAATGTTTTATTGTTATTATGTTTTATCATGTTTGCTTTTCAGGTATGCAATTTTTTATACTTTACTGCTTACTGTGTTTTATTGTTAACCATTTTTTTGTTTTCAGGTACGCCATTCAGCTGCAGCGCGGATTTATTTATCTTGACAGCAACAGCGTTTGCTCCCATGATATATAAAGCCATGACTACAGCGGAGGTGATATATGCCAAAGCATGGGGGCAGCAGTGGGCGGAGGAGCGATTTGCTCCTAACTTTTGGGGCGGATGCCCTCATGCTTCGGCATATATAAATTGTGCATGTATGCCCATCATTAGAAGTGGGTGGATGAAGGGAGGTATTCTAATGGTGGGCATACCCACCAATCTCTTTTTTTCGTTCAGCCCACAGGCTGCATGAAAAAAAAAAAAAAAAAAAAAAAACAGGATTACAATATATGCCCAACAAGGACCAGCAACGTACTGGTATGTTGCTGGACTTTGAGTGGTTATACCAGAATGATGCCTGCAGGTTTTGGTATCATTCTTTTCACCAAGCGGTCGGCTTTCATGTAAAAGCAATCCTAGTAGCTAATTAGCCTCTAGACTGCTTTTACAAGCAGTGGGAGGGAATGTCCCCCCCCCCCCACTGTCTTCCATGTTTTTCTCTGGCTCTCCTGTCCCAACAGGGAACCTGAGAATGCAGCGGTTGATTCGGCCAGCTGACCATACAGCTGATCAGAGACCAGAATGGCTCCAATCATCTCTATGGCCGAGCATTTCATGACTTCGATTTCGCCGGATGTAAACAGCGCCATTGGGAAATTGGGAAAGCATTTTATCACACTGATCTTGGTGTGGTCAGATGCTTTGAGGGCAGAGGAGAGATCTAGGGTCTAATAGACCCCATTTTTTTCAAAAAAAAGAGTACCTGTCACTACCTGTTGCTATCATAGGGGATATTTACATTCCCTGACATAACACTAAAAATGATAAAAAAAAAAAAATACAAAATGAAAAGAAACAGTTTAAAAATAAGATAAAAAAAGCAAAACGCCCTTAGAAATCCTGAAGGCGATGCTTGGTTTTCGGGGCCCCGTACGCGGCTAGGCTACCAAAAAGTCCCACACATGTGGTATCCCCGTACTCAGGAGAAGCAGCTGAATGTATTTTGGGGTGCAATTCACATATGCCCATGGCTTGTGTGAGCAATATATCATTTAGTGACAACTTTTTGTAAATTTTTATTTTTTTTTGTCATGATTCAATCACTTGGGACAAAAAAAATTAATTTTCAATGGGCTCAACATGCCTCTCAGCAATTTCCTTGGGGTGTCTACTTTCCAAAATGGGGTCATTGGGGGGGGGGGGGGGTTGTACTGCCCTGCCATTTTAGCACCTCGAGAAATGAGATAGGCAGTCATAAACTAAAAGCTGTGTAAATTCCAGAAAATGTACCCTAGTTTGTAGACGCTATAACTTTTGCGCACACCAATAAATATACGCTTAGACATTTTTTTTTACCAAAGACATGTGGCTGAATACACTTTGGACTAAATGTATGACTAAAATTGAGTTTATTGGATTTTTTTTTATAACAAAAAGTAGAAAATATCGTTTTTTTTTTTTTTCAAAATTTTCAGTCTTTTTCTGTTTATAGCGCAAAAAATAAAAACCGCAGAGGTGATCAAATACCATCAAAAGAAAGCTCTATTTGTGGGAACAAAAGGACGCAAATTTAGTTTGGGTACAGCATTGCATGACCGCGCAATTAGTAGTTAAAGCGACGCAGTGCCAAATTGTAAAAAGCGCTCTGGTCAGGAAGGGGGTAAATCCTTCCTGGGGCTGAAGTGGTTAAGATTAGGCTGTAGATCAGTGTCAGCATACACTGTGAGCATATAAATGCTCAACGATAAACTGCAACTTGCGAAATGATCAAAATATAATCAGTAAGCCAGAAAAACGGAAATTTTTTATTTATCATTTTGGTTAAAAATAAAAAAAGTGCAAATAATGATTCTTTCAATTCCTTCTGCAATGTATTGGTCCAAAACTTTTCCATTTATAAACAATTCAAAAATACAACATTCATCCCTGGATAAGAACTATGACTTCTGCAACAACCTCACTGTGTAAAAAGTGCTTCTCACAATTTAAAAAAGGTAAGAAAAAATGGTTTAAAGTGCTACAAAACATGGCTTGTTAAATGACAAAATGCATATGATGGCCAATTCTAAAAGGCAATAAAATAGAATTCATACTGAAAAGAGAGCCCACCCACAACTGGATGCTAAAAAACTATTGGGTGGCGGAATGTTACTTTTTTTTTTGTATTAAACTCGAATGACCAATAAGATTCCAGTTTCCCCCAGCATAGATGGACAGATGACTTCTTTATAGCTGCAGTGCATTTCTAGTTATGCTAGTTTCAGGGCAGTCCAGTGATGACACCAAAAACGATGTGACAATGTAGTCCACATGGCGCATCTTCCACTTAAAATATAACTTGAGGCAAAACTTTTTTTTTTTTAGGTTTTGGATAGAGTAGAGAGGGATTAGAATACCTGTCAGTTTTTATTGGTGCCCCCGTTAGGGAGATTCACCCTCCCTATTTGTCTGGTTTACCATTTTTATTGGAAGTAAAAAGAAAATCCAAAATTTTGGGTCCTCAGAAAAAGTAATAGTAATCTTCCAATGGGGGCACTAGTTCTGGTGACCTGGGGGTCCCCAAGGGATTCCCATAATTAGTGCTGATTTCCTCTCACTTCCTGTTTTGGCTTTGTGACAGGAAGTGAAGGTGAATCTCAAAATGGCAAAAATAAACCTTACAGGGGTTAAACCTCCCTTACTTTATTCAAAACGACAAAAAAAAAAAAAGTTTTATCTATCGTTCTACTTTAACCCCTTCACACCAGCGGTAAGCATATAGGCCTACCAGTATGTAAATGGAGCTGTGCTGCGCCCTGCGTGCTCCCGGCACAGTTACCGACGGAAAGCTACTGATCTCTACTTGCGAGCGGGAGCTTTCCGATCATGTGACTGCTGAGACAGCCAATAACGGCGCTCACATGATCAGAAACCTCTTAAAAGGGCTGGGAGGCGCCGGCATTATGGAGTTAAAAAGAGGCACTGTCACCTGCTAATTCAGGGCAAAATGACAGCACTTCCCAATTCTCCTTTGCTCCTTCGTCTCTTCCCACTCCATCAGAGATCTCCACCTTTCATGCTTCCACGTATTGAGGAGCATATAACTCCAGTGTGCCAGTGCTGGGGCCTGAGCAGTGAATCGCCAGGCCTGAACACAGGTACGTATAGGGAGGGGCAATGACATCATCTGCCCAGGTAAGCATTAATAGCTTACTAAGGCTGGACTGCAGTGGGGAAGAAGCGTGGATCAGTGATTAGAACGTGCTGTCCTTGAAAAGGAGAAGTGACAGTGTCTCTTTAAAGCCCAAAATTGAGGAATTTTTAAAAGATCTACCTGCACCATGGTGCCCCCTGCACTGTATGGGTTAAGTGCTTGTTATATCTAGGGGTTCTGGAATAAGGGAAAATAGTTACCTTATTCCGCACTCCAGCAGTGCGACCGGCCCTTCGCAGCTTCTTCTCTAAAGCACTGCTGGACACCTCCACCACGTATAGCAAAGGGTTAAAGGCCCTAGGCTGTATGTGATGCTAAGGGACCGCTCACAAACTGGAGCTTCAGGGAGAAGATAGCAGCGTCAGACACTAGATAGAACAAGCATTTACCCATGCAAGGGTAGATTTTTTTTCAAATTCTTGTAGTTGGGCTTAAAGAGAAGCTTGTAAAGACATGCATGGTGGCTAGCATTGCCGATTGCATGCTAATTACTGGACTGTCATCCTGTCCTCAATCCTTGGGGTCACAGACTCTGAGCAAACATACAGATCAGGATTTAGATCAAGATTTATTACTTAATGCCGCCTTTACTTGCTGCATGCTTGCCCTGGGTTTAGCGACATAGACTAGAGCCAAAGGCGGCCAAGCAATTAGCATTTTCAGAGGGATGCACGGGACAGCAGTTTCTCTCATGATGGGTTCCCTTTAAGGCATCTCCTATTGGCTTTGTTTCAGAATATTGTCAATTAATAAGGCACAACAGAGAACAGTGACAACGTGAATAATTCTGTAACCCACAGCAACCAATCAGGTGTTCATTCCTTGAGTCAATAGAAAACAAATATGTTGGCTACTGAATTTTGCACATGACCCCTTCCCTAAGCCCACTATAAAATACAATTTAATACATCTATGTTTTAAGAAAACTATGTAAAAAAAAAAAAAAATTATATATATATATATATATATATATATATATATATATTTTCCAAAAGGCAATAAAAAATAAACTCTGAAATACAAACTCTTTGAAGTGGCAGTTCCCTTTAAATATTGCTGAATTCTTTTTAACAAAATGGAAAATATACTCAATAAGCTGATTAATGGCATTAAAACGTTTTTGGAAATAAGGAATATTGTTTGAATGACGATACCTGTATTAAATCTGTAGAGGTCTACATAAAACATGTATATTTGTAAGTGGAGTTCATCCAAATGGGGTTTTTATAATATTGAATAAATCTGAATTCATTTAAAATCCGTGCCCAGGGGCAAATCCTGGAGCTTATACACACTCTGTAGTTATAGCTGAACCCGGATTCTTCAAAAATCTACCCTTGCCCGTTAGGTCTAGGATTAAAGGGATTACCTACCTTTTTCCTCGTCCTGGCAGGCACCACTTGTGTATCCAGAGAACAAAGGTTGACCGCACTCCAATGGCCAGGGAAATCCAAACTTTATTGTATAAAAAACATGGCACACAGACATCACAGTTTCTAGATACAGGATGACAGCAAACGTTAACGCGTTTCATTCTGCATGAAACGCATTAACAACTGCTGTCATGCTGTATCTGGAAGTTGATGTCTTTGTGACATGGATTTTATACAATAAAGTTTGGATTTCCCTGGCCATTGAAGTGCGGTCAACCTTTGTTCTCTGGATGCTTGGATTACGACAATCAGGGATCGGACCACCACCTAATCACACAGTGGAGGGGGCCAATGTATGGCGAGTCCACCTAGAGCGGCGCTTGTCATTTGAAGATTTAAGCACCATTTTGTGTGATTAGTCCCCCCCACCCTCTTCTCCAAGATGCTACGGCTGGAGGTCAAATGCAGGACCGGTTGACCTACATTGTACATGAGGACGGCAAGGGGGGGAGTAAGAGGAAGTGTAGCTGCAAGTATAGCTTTTTGAAAGAATCCTGGCATTTAGCTTTAAACATAAATGAGAGATGGCACCAACATCCCCTAAATCATATATACCAACTTGAACCAATATGGGAGTTTTATCTCTAAATAGCCATGTTAAAAGGTCAATGGTTTCCACATCTGTTGCATCAGGTTCAAGAGGGTCCCACTATCCCTGCAGGATTGTTAATGGTTTTCGTTTATGGAAAATACTGTATCAGGTCGGGAACACTAAGGAAAAAGGTGCTGGAACAGCAGGAAATGATAGTGGGGGGATCTCCGCCAAAGCTCCCAGATATAGAGGTCATCTGGTGGGCATAGTCAACTGCTGACTTATCTTAACTGGTTTTGGTTGGAGGACTGACCTGTGAAATGGATATACATGCTGTACACGGGTAACCTGTATGCCAGTTCCCCTGAGATATCGAGTTAAAAGATACAATGAACTGAAAACATAAAATACTTAAGAGGAAATATTAAGGTGCCTCATCGCTCCTGGAGTAAAATCAAAGTCTCGTCGGCAGTAAAGCACCCCCGAGGAATGAGAAAGGTCCATAAGAAAGGCCCATGTGGGGGGGGGGGGGGACGGGGGACAGAATAAAGGCACTAGTGTGAAGTGGGGAGGCTTTAGTCATTGTACTGGAGAGCACATTGTAGGTGTGACCACTTCCATGATCACATCACTTCCACATCAATAAAAGCAGCAAGTGGTTTTCTTGGTATGGCAGCTTAGACTGGAACTCCTCATCTCCAGTTCTGGTCCCTCTCATCTGTACACAATGGAGGTCATCTGGATAGATGAAGGTGAGGGTGATGATGTAACCTGTCCATGAGTTCTTCATCTGTTGGTTCTTCCAAGTCTTCCCTGTTAATTCACACAGTATATACATATTTATAATAAGTGAAAGCATTGCAAAGAAAACATATTTGGCTTTTCTTCAGTTTTGGATTAAAGCGGGGGTCCACCTAAACCGCCAAAAAAAAAAAAAAATTAAAAGCCAGCAGCTACAAATATTGCAGCTGCTGACTTTTAATACATGGCCACTTACCTGTCCCAGGGTCCAGCGATGTCGGCAGGCGACGCCGAGAACCCGCTCAATTCTCGGCAGCTGCCGCCGCCATCCTAGGTGAGGGAATCAGGAAGTGAAGCGTTGCGGCTTCACTTCCCGGTTCCCTACTGCGCATGCGCGAGTCGCTCTGCGCATCGTAACTGGTCCCGCTATCTCCTGGGAGCTGTGTGTTTCCCAGGAGACAGCGCGGAGGGACAGGAAGAGGCATAGACTCCCATGGGAGTCTATGCCGGAAGTGGGTGCAAATACCTGTCTTAGACAGGTATCTGCACGCCCCTCCCCCCTGAAAGGTGCCAAATGTGACACCGGAGGGGGGGAGGGTTCCGAAAAGCGGAAGTTCCATTTTTGTGTGGAACTCCGCTTTAAATTTGGAAAGGTTAGACCCTCCGACAGGTTTTGAACCACTGGAAGGTTCTACTCCCTTCTTAACAGATCAATTTTTTTTGCTATTCAGCATTGTGCTACTTTAACTGGCAATTGCACGGTCATGCAACACAGTGCCAAAATTACATTTATAGATCTTTTTTTTTCACAAAGAGCTTTCTTTTGGTGGTATTTAATCACCACTGAGTTTTTTTTAATGTTTTGCTATATAAAACAAATAGTTTCTATTATAAAATTTTGCAAACGAGTATTCTTTTTTCATAAATTTAGGCCATAATGTATTTGGCTACATTTCTTTGGTAAAAATAACCCAAATCAGTGTATATTATTCAGTCTGTAGGAAAGTTATAGAATCCACAAACCAATGTATATATATGAAAACTGACCAACCCTGATGTACTGAAGACCGCTCTCTTTCTTGAGGCCCGAAAATGCCAGGACACTCCAAGGTATTTAGTGAGAGGCGTGGCATGAAGTAGTAATTTTTTGTTACAATTTTTAGGAAAATGAAAAAATTTGGCAGAGATTCACTAGTGCACCAATTTTTATTTTTTATTTATTTATTTTTTTAAGGTTCGCCATCACTGGGCTAAGGGAACTGCTGGTCAGAATTCTGGGCAGATCCGGACATTGTTGTCGGGATCCCTGCAGAGCTTAGACATCAGCCTGCTGTCAGATGAATCTGCGTGCCAGGAGCGCAGAGCTAAGTTCACTCCTGTGACCCACAGGAGAAGATTGGCCAAAAGGAGTTTTGGCCCTACTTCTCCTTTAACCACTTCCCACCTGCGCTTTAGCCAAATGACAGCTACAGCGTGGCTCTCCAGTGCCAGGAGGGCGTCAGTAGACGCCCTACCGTGATGTCGCATGGGCGGCGCGCTCTGTGACTGCCAACTCCTTCCGACTCGGCTGATCGCAGAGCAGGGTAAAGGGCCAATCACAGCAGGCCCTTGACCACGTGATCAGCTGATCACAGAAGTAAACAAGCCGGTTATTGGCTTTTTTTTCTCCTCACGATCAGGTTGAGGAGAGAAGCAGAAATCCGGTAACCAGCTTCTGTTACAGGAACATCGGTCCCTGCCTCAGTGTCGCCTCATCAGTGCAGCTTCATCAGTGCCCATCAGTGCAGCTTCATCAGTGCCCATCAGTGCAGCTTCATCAGTGCCCATCAGTGCAGCTTCATCAGTGCCCCCTATCAGTGCTGCCTCATCAGCGCACATCAGTGAAGGAGAAAAATTTACCTGTTTGCAAAATTTTATAACAAAACTAAAAAAAAAATGTTTTTTCTTAAAAATTTTGATCTTTTTTATTTCTTTAGCAAAAAATAGAAAAACCCAGTAGTGATTAAATACCACCAAAAGAAAGCTCTATTTGTGTGAAATAAATGATAAAAATGTCATATGGGTACAGTGTTGCATGACCACACAATTGTCAAAGTGCGACAGCGCTGAAAGCTGAAAATTGGCCTGGGCAGGAAGGGGGTTTAAGTGTCCAGTAGGCAAGTGGTTAAAGCAGAACTTTACGAAAGTCCTCTCTTCTGCTGTAGAGAAAGACTCTTGCTGTTTGTGTGGAAGCAGTGGTCTCTGTGCAGAGTTCCGACACACACCCTGCAGAGTCAGAGCTGGAGCTCTCCAATCAGCAAGGTGTATATAAGCTTTGCTGATTGGAGAGATCCAACTTTGACCTAGCAGGGGGTCGACTCGGGTAGACTCCTGCAGAGAGACCACTGCTTCCACACAGACAGCTGTTTTTTTGTTTAAGAAAACCAACTTAGTCTTTGCGCAACGTTTGCTTTGAAGGACCTATTTAACGGATGTCCAGCCTCATAGTGGCAATGCCTATACGCTTGGTCTCCTGCACCCCTAATGAATGCCGAGAGAAAAAGCACTGTATTTAGGCCATAATGCTTCCCCTGTGGGTGATGATGCCCCTTTGTACAGGCTCTGCCCCTTGTGTGATGTACAATCTGAGGCAGCAGGCTTTCTGCTTTATTTTAAAGCCAATACTACACTGTGCAAAAGAAATGAGAGATGGTTATATATTTTCGGATTCTTAATAGCCTCTGCACCACTGTTTCCCAAGGAATCTTTTGCTGAATTTTTTTTTTAACCACTTCCCTACCCGCCTATAGTCAAATGACGTCCACAGATGGGATCTCCCATCCTGGGTGGACGTCATATGACGGCCTCGGGTTCTCGGCCGCCTAGGGGGCGCGCGCGCGCCACATTGCTCGGGACCCGGTGCGTGTGCCCGGCGGCCGCGATGTCCGCCGGGCACCCGCGATTGCCCGTTAACCGGGCCGGTCCTGTCAGTTCAGAGGAGACCGATCTGTGTTCCCAGAACAGAGGAACACTGATCGGTCTCCTCCCCTTGTGCGTCCCCTCCCCCTACAGTTAGAAGCATTCCCTAGGAAACACATTTAACCCCTCCCCGCCCCCTAGTGGTTAACCCCTTCACTGCCTGTCACATTTACACAGTAATCAATGCAATTTTATAGCATTGATCGCTGTATAAAATGTGAATGGTCCCAAAAATGTGTCAAAAGGGTCCGATGTGTCCGCCATAATGTCGCAGTCACGAAAAAAAAAATCGCGATCGCCGCTATTACTAGTAAAAAAAAAAAATAAATATTTTTTTTAAAAAAATGCCATAAATCTATCCCGTATTTTATAGACGCTATAACTTTTGCGCAAACCAATCAATATACGCTTATTGCGATTTTTTTTACCAAAAATATGTAGAAGAATACGTATCGGCCGAAAATGAGGAAAAAATTTGTTTTTTAAAAAAAAAAATTGGGATATTTATTATAGCAAAAAATATTGTGTTTTTTTCAAAATTGTCGCTCTTCTTTTGTTTATAGCGCAAAAAATAAAAACCGTAGAGGTGTTCAATTACCACCAAAAGAAAGCTCTATTTGTGGGGAAAAAAGGGCGTCAATTTTGTTTGGGTACAACATCGCACGACCGCGCAATTGCCGTTTAAAAGTGCGACAGCGCTGAAAACTAAAAATTGGTCTGGGAAGGAAGGGGGTGAAAAGGCCCGGTATTGAACCGGTTAAACCAGTTCCGCTCCAGAACAATTCATTTTTTGATTTTTGTGACGCATACATGTAAAAATCCAAATTTTTGGCAATAAAATTACATAAACCCCCAGAACATTATATATTTTTTGAAAGCAGCGGCCCTGTAGAATAAAAAGGCGATAGTTGAAAATTGTTGTTTCACGTGATATTTGCACAACTGTTTATCAAATGCAAATTTTCCAGAACAAAATATCATAAAATGAGTTCTAGTGCAAAACCACACCATATAATACCCATTTTTGTTTAACCACTTAAGGACCGGGCCTAAGTTAAAATCATTTTTTTTTGTTAGAAAATTACTTAGAACCCCCAAACATTACATATATTTTTTTTTCTAACACCCTAGAGAATAAAATGGCAGTCGTCGCAATACTTTCTTTCACACCATATTTGCGCAACAGTCTTACAAGCGCACTTTTTGGAAAAAATATACTTTTTAAATGAAAAAAAATAAGACAACAGTAAAGTTAGCCCAATTCTTTTTTATATTGTGAAAGATGAGGTTACGCCCAGTAAATGGATATCCAAACATGGCACGCTTCAAAATTGCGCCCGCTCGTGGAATGGCGACAAACTTTTACCCTTAAAAATCTCCATAGCTGACGTTCAAAAAATTCTACAGGTTGCATGTTTTGAGTTACAGAGGAGATCTAGGGCTAGAATTATTGCTCTCGCTGTAACGATCAGGGCGATACCTCACATGTGTGGTTTGAACACCGTTTTCATATGCGGGCGCTACTCGTGTACGCGTTCGCTTCTGCACGCGAGCTCGCTGGGACAGGGCACGTTAAAAAATATTTGTTTTCTCTTATTTTACTTTTTAGTTTTTATTTTTACACTGTTTTTTTTTTAATAAAGAAGATTGTATCACTTTTATTCCTATTACAGGGAGTATAAACATCCCTTGTAATAGGAAAAAAAAGCATGACAGGTCCTCTTAAATATGAGATCTGGGCTCAAAAAGACCTCAGATCTCATATTTACACTAAAATGCATTAAAAAAAAAAATAAAAAAAATGTCCCTTTAAGAGCTATGGGTGGAAGCGACGTTTTGACGTCGCTTCCGCCCTGCAATGGTATCGAGTCGGGCGGGGCTCATCTTCCCCCTCACTCAGATCCATTCCATGCCACAGAGGAGACAGGATACAATCACTTCCGCTGGTGGCTCTGGTAAGCGGCAGGGGGGCACCGGAGCGTGGCGGTAGGGGGGGCCCCTCTCCAACCACCGATAAAAGTTATCCCGCTGCAAATCCGCTGCTGAGACCACTTTTATCTGCAAGCGGACCGCTCACTGAAGAAGTGGATACTGGGGTTATGGCAGCTAGCTGCTGCCATAACAATGATATATCACTTCAAAAAGCCACTGTATAATGACGACAGGCGGCCCGGAAGTGGTTAAAATATAAAAGACGACGTTGCGTCGAGTAAATTGATACCTAACATTCCAAGTTTTTAAATTGCGGGCGCCCACGATATCGTCAAAAAATATGGTGCCCAAAAAATCACCATAGGTGATGCTTTAAAAGCTGTTACAGCTCATCATTTAGAGCTAACTAGTAACTCTTTTGCTAGAATTATTGTTCTCAGTCTGACATTCGTTGCGATATGTCACATGTGCGGTGTGACCACGGTTTACATACTCGTACGCACTCAGGGCTTGCGTTTGCGCCGGTGGGCAGGGCAACAGGGGTTTGGGAAATTTTTATTTTTTTTATATATATATTTTATTTTTAAACTTTTTTCCTTTATTTTTTTAAATTTATTTTTACAAGATTGCTATCACAATAATAAAGCCCTATGTGATAGGGCTGGGCAGGAGACAGGTACTCTTTTTGGAGGCATTAGGGGTCTAATGGACCTCAATGTCTCCCCAGCTCTTCACACCATCTAACCAAGCACAGATCGGCTTGGTTAGAAGCTGTACTGGCCGGGAAATGGTGTGTATGAAACCGGAAGTGATATCACTTCCAGTTTGTTTGCATGGGAGATCGAGGCGTGGATCTGTGTCTGCCTCACTCCAGTCTCTCTCCTCTGCCGGCGGATGTGTTCCCGGGTGTCAGTAAGCACGGGACAGCCTGGGAACCACGGGAGGAGGGCAGTCGGCTGCGTGAAAGTGATCGGCAGCTATGAAGCTGTTGCATCACTTTGAAGATACTTCATAAGCCTGTATGAGCATAATACAGCAAACAGTATCCCACATGATTTCTAAAACAAATTATCTCACTGCCTTGCTTTACAGCATCAGACAGGAAATGACAGAACTGGTACCCGTCTTACCTGAACATGAGCTGGACTGTCATGTGGTACTCTACTTGCTGGGCTGCAGAAAGCGAGTGCCTGTAACTGCGATCCCATTTGTGGATAAAATTCTAAAAAAAAAAAAATATATTAGATGGTTAAATCCTATATACCTGTATAAGAAGTGCTATGGTTGAAAATGCAAAGAAATTCAACTAGAACTATAAAAACTCGTAACCAGGTAAACTTTAAAGTGGCATTTCAGGCATTACCCAAATACAGTGCATCCAGGAAAGTATTCACAGCACTTCACTTTTTCCACATTTTGTTATGTTACAGCCTCATTCCAAAGAGGATTAAATTCATTAATTTCCTCAAAATTCTACAAACAATACCTCATAATGACAATGTGAAAGACGTTTGTTTGCAATCTATTAAAAATAAAAAACGAAAAAAATCTCATGTACATAAGTATTCACAGCCTTTGCCGTGACACAAATGTTGAGCTCAGGTGCATCCGGTTTCCACTGATCATCCTTGATATGTTTCTACAACTTGATTGGTGTCCACCTGTGGTAAATTCAGTTGATTGGACATGATTTGGAAAGGCACACACCTGTCTATAGAAGGTCCCACAGTTAACAGTGCATGTCAGAGCACAAACCACCCCATGAAAGCCAAGGAATTGTCTGTAAGCCTCCGAGACAGGATTGTATCAAGGCACAGATCTGGGGAAGGGTACAGAAACATTTCTGCAGCATTGAAGGTCCCAATGAGCACAGTGGCCTCCATCATTCGTACATGGAAGAAGTTTGGAATCACCAGGACTTATCCTAGAGCGGGCCGCCCGGCCAAACGGAGTGATCGGGGGAGAAGGGCCTCAGTCAGGTGACCAAGAACCCGATAGTCCCTCTGACAGAGTGCCAGTGTTTCTCTGTGGAGATTGGAGAACCTTCCAGAAGAACAACCATCTCTACAGCACTCCACCAATCAGGCCTGTATGGTAGAGTGGCCAGACGGAAGCCACTCCTCATTAGAATCAAAATGACAGCCCACCTGGAGTTTACCAAAAGGCACCTGAAGTACTCTCAGACCATGGGGAACAAAATTCTCTGGTCTGATGAAACAAAGATTGAGCTCTTTGGCCTGAATGACAAGCGTCATATCTGGAAGAAACCAGGAACCGCTCATCACCTGGCCAATACCATCCCTACAGTGAAGCATGGTGGTGGCAGCATCATGCTGTGGGGATGTTTTTCAGAGGCAGGTACTGGGAGACTAGTCAGGATTGAGGGAAAGATGAATGTAGCAATGTACAGAGACATCCTTGATGAAAATCTACTCCAGAGCGCTCTGGACCTCAGACTGGGGTGAAGGTTCATCTTCTAACAGGACAATGACCCCTAAGTACACAGCCAAGATAACAAAGGAGTTGCTACGGGACAACTCTGTGAATGTCCTCGAGTGGCCCAGCCAGAGCCCCCAGACTTGAACACCATTGAACATCTCTGGTGAGATCTGAAAATGGCTGTGCACCGACACTTCCCATCCAACCTGATGGAGCTTGAAAGCCAGTTCCTATTGACATAGGCATACCCCCCAAAACTATACATTCACTGGCCACTATATTAGGTACACCTGTTCAAATTGCTTGGTAACACAAACTGCTCATCAGCCAATCACATGGCAGAAAACTCAATGCATTTAGGCAACTAGACGTGGTTAAGACGACTTGCTGAAGTTCAAACCGAGCATCACAGTGGGGAAGAAAGGGGATTAAAGTGACTTTGAACGTGGCAAGGTTGTTGGTGCCAGATGGGCTGCCTGATTAATTCAAAAACTGTTAATCTACTGGGATTTTCCCGCACAACCATCTCTCGGGTTTACAGAAAATGGTCAGAAAAAGAGAAACTATCCAGTGAGCGGCAGTTGTGTGGAAGAAAATGCCTTGTTGATGTCAGAGGAGAAAGGGCACACTGGTTCGAGAAGATAGAAAGGCAATAGTAACTCAAATAACCACTCGTTACACCCAAGGTATGCAGAATACTATCTCTGAACGCACAATACATCGAATTTTGAAGCAAATGGGCTACAGCAGCAGAAGACCACACCAGGTGCCACTCCTGTCAGAACAGGAAACTGAGGCTACAATGCGCACAGGCTAACCAAAATTGGACAATAGAAGATTGGAAGAACGTTGTCTGGTCTGAGGAGTCTCGTTTTTAGCTGTGACATTCAGATGGTGGGGTCAGAATTTGACGTAAACATGAAAGCATGGATCCATTCTGTCTTGTATCAATGGTTCAGGCTGCTGGTGGTGGTGTAATGGTGTGGGGGATTTTTTCTTGGCACATTTTGGGCCTCTTGGTACCAATTGAGCATTGTTTAAACGCCACAACCTACCCGAGTATTTGTTGCTGACCATGTCCATCCCTTTATGACTACAGTGTCCCCATCTTCTGATGGCTCCTTCCAGCAGGATAATGCACCATGTCACAAAGCTCCAATCATCTCACCACTGGTTTCTTGAACATGACAATGAGGTCACTGTACTCCAATGGCCTCCACAGTCACCAGATCTCATCCAATAGAGCACCTTTGGGATGTGGTGGAACGATAATTTGCATAATGGATGTGCAGCCATCAAATCTGCAGGAACTGCGTGATAGTATCGTGTCAATATGGACCAAAATCTTTAAGGAATGTTTCTAACACCTTGTTGAATCTATGCTATGAATTATGAAGGCAGATCTAAAGGCAAAAGAGGGTCTAACCCGGTACTAGCAAGGTGTACCTATTAAAGTGGTAGGTAGATATATATATATATATATATATATATATATATATATATATATATATATATATATATATATATATATATATATATATATAAAAATAATTTTATATATATATATATATATATATATATATAGGGGGTTGGTGCTTAGCACCATGTTGCACCCTAAATTTTGGGTGTAACATGTTGCTAAAGGCGCCTCTATCTTTTAATAACAACTAATCAGATGTTTGCTTCCATTTGAAATGAAAAAAAAAAAAAAAAAAGAAGATATCCGGTTCCCATTTGTTATGCTGCACTTTCAGGCAAGAGATAATTTTTATTTTTACCTTACAAGAAATGCCAGACTTTAGAAGTACCACAAACACCAGTACAAGTAACAACTTACCTCTAAAATCAGAGCGACAAAGAGGTTAATCCAAATGACAGAAGACACCAGCCACCATGCCACAAAGTACAACTTTGACCATCTGAAAATAAAAACAATACAGAACACATAGTTGACCACTAAATGAAGAATAAAGAAAGTTATTGGCATTGTATACAGATGTTCCAGTCACTAAAATTCTCTATGACAGATGAAGGATGATCCTCACTTTGCAGTTTCTGAAGGAAACAATCTTTCATTGAAAGTAACTGGGAAAAAAAGAAAAGTCACCCAAGTCTAAAAGAGAAATTTTATAAAGTTTGGTCATAAAGCTATCAGAATGAGAAAGTGTTTCTCTACACATCAGATGAGATTTGCCCATCTACGGTCAACTTCAAGCCATAGGTTCACTAGAATGGCTCACCAGCAGCATATACAGCCATTTGAGAATGAAACAAATATTATTTTTCACACAGTCTGCTGCTTCAGTGTTTTTAGATCTTTTTGTCAGATGTTACTATGGTATAGTGAAGTATAATTACAAGCGTTTCATAAGTGTCAAAAGCTTTTATTGACAATTACATTAAGTTTATGCAAAGTGTCAATATTTGCAGTGTTGACCCTTCTTTTTCAAGACCTCTGCAATTCGCCCCGGCATGCCGTCAATCAATTTTGGGGACCACATCCTGACTGAAGCTGCCCATTCTTGCATAAATCAATGCTTGGACTTGGTCAGCATTTGTAGGTTTTTTTTTGTTTACCTCTTGAGGATTGGCTACACACATTCTCAATGGGATTAAGGTCTGGGGAGTTTCCTGGCCATGGACCCAAAATATTAATGTTTTGTTCCCCAAGCCACCTAGTTATCACTTTTGTCTTATGGCAAGGTGCTCCATCATGCAGGAAAAGGCATTGTTCCTCGCCAAACTGTTTTTGGATGGTTGGGAGAAGTTGCTCTCAGAGAATGTTTATGTAACCGTAAACGTTCTTTATTCATGGCTGTGTTCTTAGGTAAAATTTTGAGTGAGCCCACTGCCTTGGCTGAGAAGCAACTCCACACATGAATGGTCTCAGGGTGCTTTACTTTTGGCATGACATAGGACCGATGGTAGCACTCACTTTTTCTTCTCCAGACAAGGTTTTTTTCCAGATGCCTCAATCAGAAGGGGGATTCACCAAAGAAAATGACTTTACCCCAGTCCTCAGCAGTCCAAACACTGTACCTTTTGCAGAATATCAGTCTGTCCCTGATGTTTTTCCTGGAGAGTAGTGGCTTCTTTGCTGCCCATCTTGACCCCAGGCCATCCTCCCAAAAGTCTTCTCCTCACTGTGTGTACAGATGTCCTCACACCTGCCTGCTGCCATTCCTGAGCAAGCTCTGCACTGGTGGTGCCCCAATACCGCAGCTCAATCAACTATAGGAGAAGCTCCTGGTGCTTGCTGGACTTTCTTAGGCGCCCTGAAGTCCTCTTAACTACTCAACCTATCTCCTTGAAGTTCTTGATGATCCGATAAATTGTTGATTTAGGTGCAATCTTAGTAGCAGCAATATCTTGGTCTGTGAATCCCTTCTTATGGAAAGCAATGATGTCTGCCCCCCGTTTCCTTGCATGTAACCATGGTTAACATAGGAAAAACAGTTATTTCAAGCACCACCCTCTTTTTTAAAGCTTAAAGTCTGGTATTCTAACTCTGCCAGCAATACTGAGTGATTTCCAGGCTTGTCCTCGTCAAACACTGACACCTGTGTTAACAAGAGAATCACTGACATGAGGTCAGCTGGTCCTTTTGTGGCAGGGCTGAAATGTAGTGGAAATGTTTTTTTGGGATCAAGTTCATTTTCATGGCAAAGAGGGACTTTGCAATTAATTGCAATTCATCTGATCACTCTTCATAACATGCTGCAGTATATGCACATTGCCATCATAACAAACGGAGGCAGCAGACTTTGTGAAAAATAATATTTGTGTCATTCTCAAAACTTTTGGCCACGGCTGTACAGTACTCATCACTGCCTCTCACGTATGCTACTTCTGCTTGGCTTTGAGGAGCAAAGAGTAGAAAGCATTATGTAGACATGCTGTGGACATGCCAGCTTATGGAGCCAGCACTGCCAGATAAGGGGGGGGGGGGAAATCCCCAAGCCAGGCACTGATGAGCTGGCTCCTTTTTTGCATCAGTGCCAGTGACGTCAGCAGAGGGGGTGGGCAGCCAGTCATGCCCCAGGTGTGACATTTAGGGGGGTGTAAAGCTATTCCTCCGCCGCCCCCAGGGTCTGTGCTGTACCTTTTTGCCTCCCACGGACCCCTAAAACCTCCGGTGAGGCAATCCTCTCTGCGGCACCCTATTCCAGCTCCCCCTGTCCCAGGACTACTTTGGTCCAGCCTGTCCCTCTGGCACTGCGACCTGTGGAACAACGGAGGGGGAGGGGCAGTGCTCGGAGCAGATCATGACCATGGGAGAGGTGCAGTGGCTGCTAGCTGACCTCCTGCCAGTGGGGATACTAAGGAGCAGCTGGATGGCAGGGACTCTTGCAATACTGCCTGTCCCATGTTGGGGAGAGCTGGACAATGAGGCCATGGAGAGGGATGGAAGATGATGGATCCTTCGATCTACATTGTACTGTGTGTGGGGGGTATGGGGGTGTGAGTAGTGCAGTAAGTATGCCTCAGGTAGGTCAGTGTATGTTGCACACAGTGTATGTTGCACACAGTGTATGTTGCACAGTGCATTCTGAGCGCAACGCACTCCTTAACCCTGCATGCTGAGCGCAACGCACTCCTGAACCCTGCATTCTGAGCGCAACGCACTCCTGAACCCTGCATTCTGAGCGCAACGCACTCCTGAACCCTGCATTCTGAGCGCAACGCACTCCTTAACCCTGCATGCTGAGCGCAACGCACTCCTTAACCCTGCATGCTGAGCGCAACGCACTCCTGAACCCTGCATTCTGAGCGCAACGCACTCCTTAACCCTGCATGCTGAGCGCAATGCACTCCTGAACCCTGCATTCTGAGCGCAACGCACTCCTGAACCCTGCATTCTGAGCGCAACGCACTCCTGAACCCTGCATTCTGAGCGCAACGCACTCCTGAACCCTGCATTCTGAGCGCAACGCACTCCTGAACCCTGCATTCTGAGCGCAACGCACTCCTGAACCCTGCATTCTGAGCGCAACGCACTCCTGAACCCTGCATTCTGAGCGCAACGCACTCCTGAACCCTGCATTCTGAGCGCAACGCACTCCTGAACCCTGCATTCTGAGCGCAACGCACTCCTGAACCCTGCATTCTGAGCGCAACGCACTCCTGAACCCTGCATTCTGAGTGCAACGCACTCCTGAACCCTGCATTCTGAGCGCAACGCACTCCTGAACCCTGCATTCTGAGCGCAACGCACTCCTTAACCCTGCATGCTGAGCGCAATGCACTCCTGAACCCTGCATTCTGAGCGCAACGCACTCCTGAACCCTGCATTCTGAGCGCAACGCACTCCTGAACCCTGCATTCTGAGCGCAACGCACTCCTGAACCCTGCATTCTGAGCGCAACGCACTCCTGAACCCTGCATTCTGAGCGCAACGCACTCCTGAACCCTGCATTCTGAGCGCAACGCACTCCTGAACCCTGCATTCTGAGCGCAACGCACTCCTGAACCCTGCATTCTGAGCGCAACGCACTCCTGAACCCTGCATTCTGAGCGCAACGCACTCCTGAACCCTGCATTCTGAGTGCAACGCACTCCTGAACCCTGCATTCTGAGCGCAACGCACTCCTGAACCCTGCATTCTGAGCGCAACGCACTCCTGAACCCTGCATTCTGAGCGTAATGCACTCCTGAACCCTGCATTCTGAGCACAACGCATTCCTGAACCCTGCATTCTGAGCACAACGCATTCCGGAAACCTGCATTCTGAGCACAATGCATTCTGGAAACCTGCATTCTGAGCGAATCTGGCAGAATCATATGTTTTTGGTCCCTTAAGGCTCATTCAGAGGGATGATCAGTCCCATCCTCTGTACAAAGCCATTGGTAGGTTTAATTCTGTGTTGGCACTTTGAAATAAATAAGTTGGTTTTGTGTTGTTGTTTGGGCACCCGGGTTCAAAAAGGTTCGCCATTACTGCTTTAGTGCAAGCATAACCCAATTTTGGCTTTATTATGAAGCATCACTTACGGATTTGTATATCTGGAAAAGGCATCCAAGAACACCTGCCAGTTATTTACCACCATCACGTTCCACAGCGTCACAAGAGCAGCCTGAAACACAAAGTAAAGATGATAAACCAAAGTGAAACCATCACTGCTACAGAAGAGGAACTGCTTGCAGGACTTACAGCAAAATCATCAAAGTTGTTCGGCCAATACTCGAGTTGCTCAAAGGTCCCGCATTGTGCAGTCTCGTTGGTGGAGTTCTCATTAGCTGGAGAACTAAAAAAAATTACACAAGAAAATAAGAGTTAAAGTTTTCATACCCAAGAAGGTAAATGTTCTAAAATATTTTAAGCCCAAATGAGTATTTTTGGAACCACAATTTACCTTGTGTTCCTTGGATTCGGCAGGACACCTCTAAACAGGTCAATACCAATGATCGCAAAAACATAGTATACCACCTAAATACAAACGCAGAGAGTCAAAAAGTGTAACAAGGATAAGGCAGTTGGCTAAACATCACGTCAGATTTGTGTTTTCTCTTGATGCCCCAGCTAAAGCATCAAGCTCAGACAAAGCAAGGAAATTACAGCAGACTGAATATTCGGCTTTTAAAAACCCAACTTGATTTTTTAAGTTTTTTAAAAATCCACCAACCCAGTTTACCATTTGAAATTCCAAAATTCGAGTCATACAGCAAGTACTAAAGCCGACCGGACTGAAATTTGGCAGGTTTAGCAGGACCAGCCAAATTTCAATCCATGTATAGGCAGGCTTGATCCACCAATCCAAACTGTTTTAAGGACTCTGCACTTTTTATTTGTATTATAATCCACTTGTGTACAATCAGCCTGACATTTTTCCCCCTGCTCAATCCATGTCGTGGGTGAGGGGCTATTAGCAGCACTGATCAGTGTATTCTGGATGGCGGGGGGCATCTCCCCACTGTCAGAATACAATAAATCAGCAGGGAGGATTCCCCCATCCATATCAAATGTGTGGATGGAGGAATCAAGTCTTTTTTTTGTTTAACCTGTTAAATGGAAAAAAAAAAAAAAAAAAAAAAAAAAAGGACTAATCTATGGGCTGCTTAAAGGATAAGTTCACCTTTTTAAACATGTTACACCCATATTCAGGGTGTAACCTATAACATATTACACATGCACCAGCCCTTGCACACCTCCCTGATCCCCACTGTGACAGCAAGCGGAGGATCATCTTCCACCCACATCATTCATTCACAGTGTTCTGTAAATGGGAAAACTACAAGTACCGTCAGCCTTTGCGGCTGTAGTTTCTCAATGAACTACCAGAATGCTATGGATCGCTCAAGGTAGTTAATTGAGCTTCCAGTCTGGGTTCAACTGCCTGCCCATATCAGAGATTCGGGCAGAGACCTACGCAGGCAGTCTGAAGGACCATAGCATTACACCCATGGTCTGCTGATACTTTACAGATCCCTAACAAAAAAAAAAAAAAACACCTGAAAACAAATGTGCATTTATTATTATTTTTTTTTGTAAATGTGAACTTCCTTTAAGAGTGGATTAGGCGGGTATTTAAAGCAGAGCTCCACCCAAAAGTGGAAGCCCTGCTTGTCCGCACCCTCCACTGCCACATTTGGCACTTTTTTTTGTTGATCATCCACAGAGTTCTGTGAAAGAATGAACTACAACATCCTTTCGGCTTGTAGTTCTCAATGAACTACCATGGCGCTGTAGAGTGTTCATAGTTCATTCGTCCTTCCTGTCAGTGTGAAACTGCCCGGCCGTAAAATGTATAGGCAGTTTATACTGACAGTCTGAAAAAGACCTGCATGTCATCAGCGACTTGCTGATCACTGGTGTATTTTTTTCGGGCTCCTAAAAAAATAATAAAGAAAATATATAATAATAATAATAATAATAATAATAGTAAATGCACTTTTTTAATTACCGTATATACTTGAGTATAAGTCGTCCCGAGTATAAGTCGAGGCCCCCAATTTACCACAAAAAACTGGGAAAAATGTATTGACCCGAGTATAAGACGAGGGTGAGAAATGCAGAGGGTCAACAATGCCCATCTGCAGCTGCATGCCTCCCTGTGTCCTGTGCAGCCTACCTGTACCCTGTGCATGTGTCCTGTACATGTGTGTGTGTCCTGTACATGTGTCGCCTCCCTGCGGCGATCTCCAGCCTCCCTGTGGCGATCTCCATCCTCTGTGTGGCGATCTCCATCCTCAAGCAGCGGCCGGCGTGTGATGATAGTGTTCGGCGGCCATGCCACAGTTCAAAAGCCGCGCCTCCTCCTCGTCTGTGATAGGCAGTCAGCGGTCAGCCTATCACGGACATTCTCTCATTCTCATACCACGGACGAGGATGAGAGAATGTCCGTGATAGGCTGTACACTGACAGCTGTTCAGCCTATCACAGACGAGCAGGAGGCGCGGCTTTTGAAAGCTGCAATAGCCGCCGAACACTATCATCACACGCCGGCCGCCGTCTGCCTGCATGACACGCTGATCATGCAGACAGACGGCGGTGACTCGAGTATAAGTCGAAGGGACACTTTCAGCCCAAAAAAAAGGGCTGAAAAATTCGACTTATACTCGAGTATATACGGTACAAAAAAAATTGACTGGCCTCTTCCTTCTCTTAATGAATAGAGACAGTGTATACCGATAACTGACTCTGTTCATTCATAACTGAGAAATAGTAAAAAACTGTGTTTACTATGCTTCAGTTTGTGAAAGAACAGGAAGCTCTGTACAGAGCCATTTCTGTCTATTCATTCTGTGTAGCTGAGGCAGCAGAGAAGGAGATTGAGGGCAATGCCCTCAATCTCCTTTTTTCAGTCTCAAAGGTGAAACATCAGAGGTCTGTTTAAATCGCTGATAATTCAACAAAGACCCCCCAAGGGGACTCCTAAAAGACTATGAAAACAAAATGTCACGTGACGTTAAAAATAGGTAATGGTAATCGGTATCGGTGAGTACTTGAAAAAAAAGGTATCGGTGCTCGGTCTTAAAAACTAGTACCGATGCATCCCTATTTTCCTCCCACTGATTCCAATGATGGGGCTCTATTCCTTCCACTGACACCCACTATGGGGCACTATTCCTTCCACCGACACCAACGATAAGACACTACTCCTCCCACTGACGCATAATAAGCAGTAAGATCTTGATTGAAATGCCTGAAGGAAAATTTCAAACTAAAGACAATGGCAAAAAAACTGGAGTATCAGAGTGGGCAAGGTTATATGAGCATGCACCAGGGACACCCTAGCCAAGATCTTTGCCAGCGTCCAATCACCTGAAGGTGGCCAGCATAGAACCCATGAATGTCTACGATTACAGTACAAACCTTGTGTCCTCTACTGTATGACTATGATAGGAAGGTGGCAATGGTAAGCGGTTTCTTCAGGGCTACTTTTACCTCATAGTACATTTGGTGGGTACATGTGCATTTTATGGAGCTTCAGATCTGAGAGTTTCCAATTATTTACATAGAAAGGTATTTTTCATTTACATTTTACATTAAAGTATTACCAGCCAATATCTGAAAATGAATCAGCATAAAAAAGGTACTTACCACAAGGATTCCAGCAAATGCCCGAAGATTCTTCACTAAATCCAGCAATGTGCCCGCTACTAGAGCCATCATCTACAAGGTAACACGACTTGGATGTTACACCATGAAAAGCAACCAAGGCCATGCCGATACAATCTACCTCTCAGAACCCCACCAATGCCTTTATACAGCAGGCCAAACAAAAATGTCAACTCCTAAGTATTATTATTTCAGGCATTTACAGTGGGGATGGAAAGTATTCAGACCCCCTTAAATTTTTCACTCTTTGTTATATTGCAGCCATTTGTAAATTCATTTAAGTTCATTTTTTTTCCTCATTAATGTACACACAGCACCCCATATTGACAGAAAAACACAGAATTGTTGACATTTTTGCAGATTTATTAAAAAAGAAAAACTGAAATATCACATGGTCCTAAGTATTCAGACCCTTTGCTCAGTATTTAGTAGAAGCACCCTTTTGATCTAATAAAGCCCTGAGTCTTTTTGGGAAAGATGCAACAAGTTTTTCACACCTGGATTTGGGGATCCTCTGCCATTCCTCCTTGCAGATCCTCTCCAGTTCTGTCAGGTTGGATGGTAAACGTTGGTGGACAGCCATTTTTAGGTCTCCCCAGAGATGCTCAATTGGGTTTAAGTCAGGGCTCTGGCTGGGCCATTCAAGAACAGTCACGGAGTTGTTGTGAAGCCACTCCTTCGTTATTTTAGCTGTGTGCTTAGGGTCATTTCTTGTTGGAAGGTAAACCTTTGGCCCAGTCTGAGGTCCTGAGCATTCTGGGAAAGGTTTTCATCCAGGTTATCCCTGTACTTGGCCGCATTCATCTTTCCCTCGATTGCAACCAGTCGTCCTGTCCCTGCAGCTGAAAAACACCCCCACAGCATGATGCTGCCACCACCATGCTTCACTGTTGGGACTGTATTGGACAAGTGATGAGCAGTGCCTGGTTTTCTCCACACATACCGCTTAGAATTAAGGCCAAAAAGTTCTATCTTGGTTTCATCAGACCAAAGAATCTTATTTCTCACCATCTTGGAGTCCTTCAGGTGTTTTTTAGCAAACCCAATGCGGGCTTTCATGTGTCTTGCACTGAGGAGAGGCTTCCGTCGGGCCACTCTGCCATAAAGTACCGACTGGTGGAGGGCTGCAGTGATGGTGGACTTTCTACAACTTTCTCCTATCTCCCGACTGCATCTCTGGAGCTCAGCCACAGTGATCTTTGGGTTCTTCTTTACCTCTCTCACCAAGGCTCTTCTCCCCCGATAGCTCAGTTTGGCCGGACAGCCAGCTCTAGGAAGGGTTCTAGTCGTCCCAAACGTCTTCCATTTAAGGATTATGGAGGCCACTGTGCTCTTAGAAACCTTAAGTACAGCAGAAATTTTTTTGTAACCTTGGCCAGATCTGTGCCTTGCCACAATTCTGTCTCTGAGCTCTTCAGGCAGTTCCTTTGACCTCATGATTCTCATTTGCTCTGACAAGCACTGTGAGCTGTAAGGTCTTATATAGACAGGTGTGTGGCTTTCCTAATCAAGTCCAATCAGTATAATCAAACACAGCTGGACTCAAATGATGGTGTAGAAACATCTCAAGGATGATTAGAAGAAATGGACAGCACCTGAGTTAAATATATGAGTGTCACAGCAAAGGGTCTGAATACTTAGGACCATGTGATATTTCAGTTTTTCTTTTTTAATAAATCTGCAAAAATGTCAACAATTCTGTGTTTTTCTGTCAATATGGGGTGCTGTGTGTACATTAATGAGGAAAAAAAATGAACTTAAATGATTTTAGCAAATGGCTGCAATATAACAAAGAGTGAAAAATTTAAGGGGGTCTGAATACTTTCCGTCCCCACTGTATATAGCAGTGATAATTTATGCAGAGCTTTACATATATGTTGTACATTCACATCAGTTCCTGCCTCAAGGAGCTTACAATCTAAGGTCCCTAACTCACATTCATACATACACATACTAGGGCCAATTTAGACAGGAGCCAATTAACGGTTTTAATGTTATGTCTGTTGGCATTTTCGCCCGAGAGATCTACGGTTGGGAAGTTTCTACTCGATGTCATGAAGTATTATACTTGCCGGTCCTCTTGAAGGAAAAGTGCTTCAAGAGTACCGGCACATGTAGAAATCTACATGTGTGATATGTTGAACATTTATCAGCATTATGGTTCTAAAAAAGTTCCTTGTATTACCTTGTCTGGAACTTTCAAAAAAAAAAAAAGAAAAAACTACTGGAAGTGAAATATAGCGGTCTAAATATCTGTCTTATGAAAGATTTCTTCTGCTTCAGTGAGGAACTGTGGGGTGGATTTACTAAAGGCAAATAGACTATACACTTTGCAAGTGCAGTTGCTCCAGAGCTTCATAAAAAAAAAAAAAAAAAAAACCACATGCAAGGAAAAAAAAAACAAAACAAAAAAAAAAAAACAAAGGATCTTGCTTACACATGATTGGATGATGGAAGTCAGCAGAGCTCCCCCTCATTTACTAAATTCTGGAGCAACTGCTCTTTGTAAAGTGCACAGTCTTTTTGCCATTAGTAAGTCAACCTGTGTAACTTTTTGTCCATTTTCTTCTTTTTTTTTTTTGCACCCAACTTTGCAAGAAGTATCAGGAAGTGTAGATTAGGGGGTCAAAAGCCAAAATGCAATGCACCGACCTTCATGTTTGGGATGATTCTTAGAAATCGGAAAACGATAAACATGTTGACAAGTCGAACCATCTCCCAGAGAGACAAGAGGCCCTGAATGTCCGGTTTCCTGGAATACACAGTAAGGACGGGACATCATAATCCAGCTTTCGATGTAAAGTCAGTTTACATGTTGGAGCTCACACAGGGCTACTGTATGTTCTCCAGCCCTCTGGCAGCACTGGGGCAATGAAAAGGAGCATGGGACTATCAAAAATGGAGAGAAGGGGTGCGTCACATGCGCTACCCCCCCCCCCCCCCCCCCTCCCATATCCAGAAAGGGTGAGTATTTCCCATAGGCTTAGCAGGGAGACTTAGCAGTGAGATATGCGTTTGTTTGCTGCCAAGTGTGCAAAAGAAATGGTTTGCTTTCAGAACAAATATAACAAACCTTAAAGGAAGCCACCATAAAAAATACTGTATGGGAGCTCCCACTGCTGGCAGTTTTTGAAAGTGCAAGCAGGAAATAAAAAAACTAAAAAAAAAACAGCTTGAGTTCACTGCTTAACCCAAACTTAAAGCGGATCTTCAACTAGAAAATCCCTGTATACCGGCTTTTATTTTACTTTATTTTTTAACAAAAAGGGTTCAGTCCCGCCGCCAATACAAATCATTCCCCTGCTGTGCCTCCTGGGATATGTACAGCACTCATGCCAGGAGACCTTAGTGCAGGGGTCTTCAAACTACGGCCCTCCAGTTGTTCAGGAACTACAATTCCCATCATGCCTAGTCATGTCTGTGAATGTCAGAGTTTTACAATGCCTCATGGGACATGTAGTTCTGCAACAGCTGGAGGGCCGTAGTTTGAGGATCCCTGCCTTAGTGATTCACAGATGAGGAGGAGGGCAGGCCTAGCAGCACATCAGGTCTCAAGCACACTGGATGTTACAGCTCCTCCTAGGGGCATTCTGTGTTTTTCTTTTTCCTGCCTCTAAACACCCCTATGCACACTGTGGCTTTTAGCAGCATTTAGCGACACAGGCTTTTAGAGGCAGGAAAAGAAACCCACTGCCAATGCGTCCAGGAGCAGCAGCGTTTTGGCAGGAAAAAAATAAATAAAAAGAAATGCGTGACGCTGCTTAAAGCACCTAAATGTGCATGAACACTAGGCACGTTTAGCGCTTAAGCATTAATTAAATTCAATGGCCAGAATAGGTTATTCTGGCCAATTAAATAAATGAACGCCCAAGTTCTTGATGCCTGTGAACGCATCTAAAAGCTTGTAAGAGCTTTAGAAAAGACACTTTTACAAGCACCAGTTTTTTTTTTCTGCCAAAAGTTTGCAAAATGTCCTGTGTGCCCGAGGCTTCATGAGGAGGCCCGACGGCTGAACCTGGAAGAGCTGTTGGGAATCCCGAAGATGTCACAAACATGGTGGCGCGGGACCTGAGCAGCAGCTGCTGAGAAGAGGATCTTGGCAAGACAACGCTGGATCTGTTGGGTGGGCGGGTTATAAAAAAAAAAAAAAAAAAAGGGAGGTGAACTGGATATGATCCTCAGTGTCCACACTCTGGGACCAGATATTCAATTGTTTGGAAGAGAGTCTCAACTTATGGTGCCAAAAATCCCCGAGGTTGGCCTGCTTGGTTTGGTTGACAATTTTAATTCAACATCCAAAAGAATGTAATCTGGTTCATATTGTTTAATGCCAGGAATTTAATCTTTGTGTACTGGAAGAGTACATCCCTATTCTAGAAGATCTCATACCCAAATTTAAAATCTTGTATAATGACAGGATTTGTCCAAAAAAAAAAAAAATTCTCCAAAATTTGGCAACTTTGGATTGATGCACTTGGTGACCCAACCTGGAAGGCCGACACTGACACTATGGGGGTGATTTACTAAATGTAAATAGACTGTACACTCTGCAAGTGCAGTTGCTCCAGAGCTTGTTAAATGAGGTAGAGCTTCACTTTGCAAAGAATATCCAATCACATGTAAGGAAAATTCAAATAAAAAACAGCATTTTTGCTTGCACATGATTGGATGATGAAAGTCAGCAAAGCTTCTGCTCATTTACTAAGCTCTGGAGCAACTGCACATGCAGAGTACAATTTCACTTTGCAAAGTGCACAGTCTGTTTGCCTTTAATAAATCCCCCCTATGCCACTTCCTACTTCATTAGTTGGTTAAATTGTTTAATGGTGTTGTTACTTGTTAATATGTTTCCTTTACCTATGGAGGTGTGGAATGAATGGCAGAGCATGAACATGTATATGTTGGTATAATGCATATTTGTTGATATGCAATTTTATTTTTGTCTTGCCAGCACTTTGCGGTTTTCCTTAAAAATTCACAGTAAATAAAACCCCTATAAAAAAATTAAGGTTAAATAAAGAAAACATTACATATAAATACCACTATAAATCTGAATTCCTTTCAATAAAGGATATAAGACTACAGAGAACAGCAGTAGATAATAGTAGCTCAATTAACTGTGCACACTTAGGCTTGTTTCACACGGCCTTCAGCTTATACAGTGCCTTGATAAAGTTTTCATACCTCTTGAAATTTTCCACATTTTGTCATGTTACAACCAAATACGTTAATGTATTTTATTGGGATTTTATGTGATAGATAAACACAAAGTGGCACATATAATTGTGAAGTGGAAGGAAAATGATAAATGGTTTTCAACAGTTTTACAAATAAATATATGTGAAAAGTGTGGCGTGCATTTGTATTCAGCCCCCTTTACTCTGATACCCCTAACTTAAATCTAGTGGAACCAATTGCCTTCAGAAGTCACCTAATTAGTAAATAGAGTCCACCTGTGTGTAATTTAATCTCAGTATAAATACAGCTGTTCTGTGAAGCCCTCAAAAGGTTTGTTAGAGAACCTTAGTGAACAAACAGCATCATGAAGGCCAAGGAACACACCAGACAGGTCAGGGATAAAGTTGTGGAGAAGTTTAAAGCGGGGTTAGGTTATAAAAAAATATCCCAAGCTTTGAACATCTCGCGGAACACTGTTCAATCCATCATCTGAAAATGGAAAGAGTATGGCACAACTGCAAACCTACCAAGACATGGCTGCCCATCTAAACCGACAGGTCGGGCAAGGAGAGCATTGATTAGAGAAGCAGCCAAGAGGCCCATGGTAACTCTGGAGGAGCTGCAGAGATCCACAGCTCAGGTGGGGGAATCTGTCCACAGGACAACTATTAGTCATGCACTCCACAAATCTGACCTTTATGGAAGAGTGGCAAGAAGAAAGACATAGTTGAAAGGAAGCCATAAGAAGTCCTGTTTGCAGTTTGTGAGAAGCCATGTGGGGGACACAGCAAACATGTGGAAGAAGGTGCTCTGGTCAGAGGAGACCAAAATTGAATTTATGGCCTAAAAGCAAAAGCTATGTGTGGTGGAAAACTAACACTGCACATCACCCTAAACACACCATCCCCACTGTGAAACATGGTGGTGGCAGCATCATGTTGTGGGGATGCTTTTCTTTAGCAGGGACAGGGAAGCTGGTCAGAGTTGATGGGAAGATGGATGAAGCCAAATACAGGGCAATCTTAGAAGAAAACCTGTTAGAGTTTGGAAAAGACCTGAGACTGGGGTGGAGGTTCACCTTCCAGCAGGACAACAACCCTAAACATACAGCCAGAGCTACAATGGAATGGTTTATATCAAAGAATATTCATGTGTTAGAATGGCCCAGTCAAAGTCCAGACCAAAATCCAATTGAGGATCTGTAGCAAGGTTTGAAAATTGCTTTTCACAGATGATCTCCATCCAATCTGACAGAGCTTGAGCTTTCTTGCAAACAAGAATGGGCAAAAAATGTCACTCTCTAGATGTGCAAAGCTGGTAGAGACATCCCCAAAAAGACTTGCAGCTGTATTGACTCAGGGGGGCTGAATACAAATGCACTCCACACTTTTCACATATTTATTTGTAAACCATTCATCATTTTCCTTCCACTTCACAATTATGTGCCACTTTGTGTTGGTCCATCACATAAAATACATTTACGTTTTTGGTTGTAACATGACAACATATGGAGAATTTCAAGTTGTGTGAAAACATTTTCAAGGCACTGTAAAAGCAATGCGAACAGCAAGCTTTGACAAAGCATTTGCAGACCTTTCAGCAAGCTTTGTTGAAGCTTTTAAAGTGCTATTCAGCTCCAGGTTGCAACTGTTGAACACAGATCCTAATGGGAGTGTTGATTGTCACTTTAAAAAGGAGGCTGCTAGCAGGCTTCAGCACTTCTTGACGCTTGTTGAAAGCCTGCTAACAGCTTGCTTAAAGCATCAACCAACGCTCCAATTAGGATCTAATATTCAACATTTTACAAACTGGTACTGAATGGCAAATCTTGCTGAAAGCTCTACAAATGCTTTGTCAAAGCTTGCTGTTCACATTGCTCTTATATCAGCTAAAGCCAATGTGAAACAGGCCTTAGAGTCACTTCATTCTAATCATATTGTAGTAGATTGTGTATTGCTGAAAAATAAAACAGTTTAACTCACCAGCCAGGATGCGGGAACTTGTATATAGCAAATGTAGCAATTTCCAGCACCTACAAGAGAATGGATTTAATGATCGAAGATGGAGATGGAAAGCCATATGTACCAATCCTGCGATCCAAGACATGTCACCTGATGCGTTTTGGTGCTCAGTTATATCCCACATATCAGACAGCAATCCCCGAAGGACTGCAATGAACAGGTGCATCCTTAAAGGGCTCCTTCACATGGCCAGCAGCCTTTGCCACCTTTCTAAAAAGCGATCCACAGTAGATTGAGGGTGGTAGAGCAGCAGCTGCCAGGCAATACTGCCACTGAATAGCTGTTTTTTTTCTTGAAATTTGAAAGATGATTGTATATAAATACCACATTTGGTTCACGGTTGCGATGTGATGCAGTTTATTTGAATTGGTGGCTCTTGGCAGGGGAGCTTGCTGCCGAATGCGATGGGGGGGGAACAAGCCTCAGCAGCTGCATGCCATCTTTAAGGTGGGCGTTACATCCGCCTATTTTTACCGCCTTCCTCCTGCCCATGTGAACGAGCCCTTATTGTGTTCATATCTACTCCTTTTTTAATACCTCACATACAATGCCGGGACAAGATCACCTAGAGCCCAGGGTGAATGTGCCAGACTGCGCCCCCCCAATATGTATGAGCATTATCTGTCAGCAAAAATCCCCCCCCTTCCTCCCCAAGAAAACACTAAGCACTAATCCGCATTCTTAACCCCCAAGCATAAATCCCCCCTCCTCCCAGTACAAATCCACCCCCTGCTGAAATCCCCCTCTCAGAACAAATCCCCCTCCCCAGAAGAAAAAAATTCAATCTTCCACCCCTAAAATTTTCCCTCCTAGTACACATCTTCTCCCCTCACCCACTCCAATTCCTCCCTCCTAGTACAATTTCCCCTCAAATCCCCTCTCCTAGCACAAACGTCTTCTCCCCTGTCCCCCCTCCCAACACAAATCACCACTCTCAGCATTCCCCTCCCAAATTCCCCCCCTACAACAAAACTCACCCCCAAAAACCCCCCTTTCAGCACAAGTCCCCTCCCCCCAGTCTCCTTGGGGCGCCCTCCCACCTCACATGATACCACAGTACCCAGGGCAGCCGCTCGCCCCTCCTGCTCACCCCTTGTCCTGGCTCTGCTCACATATCTAGCATACCAGAACTGGCTTATATGCTTTTCAACTAAATCAGTTCTCACACCTGCACACCCCTTGATGGACCAGAGCAATTTTTACATTTCTGCTATTGATTTAGTAATAACTTAGTCAATACTTAAAGTGGTTGTAAGCCTCTCTGTGCCACTTGTACCTATAGGTAAGCCTACAATAAAGGTTTACCTATAGGTACTGTAAATATCTCCTAAACACGAGGGAGATATTTGCTGTACAATGCGCCGATGATGTCATCGACGCATGCGCTGTGAAGAAACGGCCCTCCATGCCGCTTCTTCACTAGCAAGTGCCGTGACTGACGGCTCCCACGCGCATGCATGGGAGTGACGTCACACGACTCCGGTCAGTCGCAGAGCCAGAGTCCGCGGCCCCGGAAGGAAGAGGGGCGAAGATGGATGCTTTTACTTTGCAGGGGAAGAAAAAGAGGAAGTAAAAACCATCAGGGTTTACTTCCTCTGTAAAAGGAGAAGTTCACCTTTATTAATTATAAAAGCGCATCATCTTTTTTGCAGAAAAAAAAATAAATGTGCATTTATTTAATTTTTTACTAGATGCCTGTAAAGCATTGCACCCACAATGGGCAGAACACGGGTGCAGTGCAGGGCTCTTGCAGGCGGTCTGTGTAAGCTGTCTGCCCGGCAGTTACAATCCGACAGGAAGACTCAAAACTACCAGAGAGCGCTCAACAGCAATGTGGTATTTCATTGAGAACTACAAGCCGACCGGCCTACTGGTACTTGTAGTTCTCATATTCACAGAACTCTAAAAAATGAATGACGCGGCCGGGTGGGCGGAGCCCCACATGTACACGGCTTTAACTACTTCCATACAGGGCATTTTCACCCCCTTCCTGCCCAAGCCAGCGCTGCCGCACTTTGAATAACAATTGCGCGGTCATACTACATTGTACCCAAACGAAATTTTTATCATTTTTTCCCCACTAATAGAGCTTTCTTTTGGTGGTATTTGATCACCCCTGCGGTTTTTATTTATTGTGCTATAAGCAAAACAAGAGTGACAAGTTTGAAAAAACTTTTTGCTATAATAAGTATCCAAATTTTTTTTTTTTTTAAACCAATTTTTTCCTCATTTTAGGCCGATACGTATTCTTCTACATATTTTTGGTAAAAAATATCGCAATAAGCGTATATTTATTGGTGTGCGCAAAAGTTATAGCGTCTACAAAATAAGGAGATAGATTTATAGCATTTTTATTATTATTTTTTTTTTACTAGTAATGGCGGCGATCTGCGATTTTTATCGTGACTGCGATATTGCGGCGGACACATCGGACAATTTTGACACATTTTTGGGACCATTCACATTTATACAGCGATCAGTGCTATAAGAATGCATTGATTACTTTATAAATGTGACTGGCAATGAAGGGGTTAACCAGGAGGGGGCGCTGTAGGGGTTAATGTGTTGCTAGGGAGTGATTCTAACTGTGTGGGGAGGGGATTCACAAGGGGAGGAGACCGATCGGTGTTCCTCTGTGCAAGGAACACACCATCGGTCTCCTCCCATCTGACAGGACGTGGATCTGTGTGTTTACACACACAGATCCACGGTCCTGCTCGGTTACCGGGCAATCGCGGGTGCCCGGCGGACATCGCGGCCGTCGGGGACGCGCACCGGGACCCGAGCGATTCCGCGGGCGCGCACGTGCGCCCCCTGGGCTGCCTGGAAGGCTGCGCCGTCATATGACGGCGGCCCAGGATAACAGCTGCACCGTCCGCGGGCAGCAAGTGGTTAAATTATGACAGCGAGTGGGAGAAGATCCATTGCTCGCTGTCACAACAGGGAATGGGGTGTGGGGCTGATGCATCTGTAACATGTTATATCCTGAATATGGGTGTAACATGTTACGAAAGATGAACTTATCACCTGAACTATTCTTTAAAAAACAAAACACATATAGGGGGGAGATTAAGGCTTCATGTACACGGGACGTTTTTACAACCTCTCCTGAACGATTTAAACTTGACAGATAGTAACCCACGTTTAAAACTTCCATTTTGCCACCTGTACATGCCGCATTTTTTTTTTGCCAAAAATGAAAAACGCCTGTAAACAAAATGCGGCTAAACGCCAGTTACCGCGTTTGGCACTTGAAATGCCTTTAAACTCAGCTTCTGAACCTATTTTTTTGCATTCCCAAAAAGCCTCTAAACTCAACTACCTAGAAAGACTATGAACGACCCGGTGTACATGTACATGCCTTAGGCCTCATGTACACTGCTGATGGTAAACGGACGTTTAGGAGCAGTTGGACATTTTTTTCAGCTGCCCCTGAATTCTCCTCCATGTTATCTTATCAGTCCATGTACACAAGGTCGTTTCTAGTCATTTCTAGGCAGTTGAGTTCGGAAGAATTTTTTGGAAAGCAAAAAAAAATAAAAAAATGCGTTCAGGACGGATGTTCAGAGGCATTTGAAATGCCAAATGTCTGTAACAGCTTGTAAACGCGTGAAAACGCGGTAAGTTGCATTTAGCCGCAATTCGTTTACAGGTGTTTTTCATTTTTGACTATTTGCAAAAAAAAAAAAAAAAACAAATTTTTTCAAATGCTCACAAACGCTGCATGTAAACGCGGCAGAACGGACCTTTTTAAACGTCGTTTACCATCTGTGAAGTTAAATTGTTCAGGGGAGGTTGTACAACTCAAACGAACTTCAGCTTGTTCAGTTAAAGTGGGGTTCCACCCAAAAAAACAAAAATACCTGAAAAATTCTAAAAAAAAAACCCCCAAAAAAATTTGGATATTTTTTTTTTACTTACCTCTAAATGCCTGTTGCTAGGTGGTCCCTCGTAGTCTGCCTCTTCCTTTGCCTGGGCTGGTGACATCACTTCCCCCTCGGCACAGGAAGGGCTCGGCTCTGCTCCCTCCCTCCTGTCAATCATCTGGGACACATTACAGGTCCCAGGTGATTGAGCGGCCAATCACGGCGCGCGGCGCCGCTCGCGCATGCGTAGTGGGTGCCAGGCTGTGAAGCCACAGCCCGGTGCCCACAGTTGAAATGCCGGCGCCGACAAGCGGAGGGGGGGGGGACGGACGAGCGGGGCTTCGATCCCCCGCATCGCTGGACCCAGGGACAGGTAAGTGTCCAATTAAAAGTCAGCAGCTGCAGTATTTGTTTGTTTTTTTTTTAATGGACCCCCTGGGTGGAACTCCTCTTTAAGCTTTGGCAACAAATCCTGGAAGCTGATTGGTTTCTATGCAGAGTTGCACCAAATTTTGCACTCTCCAGCTTTAGTAAATAACCTCCATATTGTCCTTTTTAGGATAAACAGCTTTCTTTTGTGACATGGTCTTGCAAAAATGATTACAAAAAATAAAATACAATTCTATTGAGCTGATGTGGTCTGCCTGCTGTTATAATTTACATTGTTCTCCACTTTCTCTATGCCCCCTCAAAAAGTTTATGGAGACAAGGAAAGGGGGAGGTGTTCTTTAGTCACTGACCCACAATAAGTATGGAGATCAGGATATCCAACTTTTCTATGCCTGACTAAGAAATTGCTAGACCCAGAGACAGCTAGAATGAGAGTCTTAGGAAGTCAGCAATGGCTGCCCCTGTATTTGTGTCTCAACACAGGTTTCCGGTAACTTCTCCATGCCTGTGACCTCACCCTTAACCACACCATGGCTGAGAAAGCCACAAGTCTGTCGAGAGCAGAATGGCCCAGTTCCCTTGTGTCATGTGCATACTCCATGCGGCTGCACCCCTTACCCACTTTGTTCAAAACTAAAAAAATTGTTTTGGAAGGAATTGGGATTTAACACCAGAAAACATGCACAGCACACACAATGACTCCCAGCTAAGAAGAATGTCCTACCAGTAAGATGAATGTTAGAAATCCATCAAAAATGTTGCTTGGATAGGAGAGGTAGTTCTTTATTCCCAGGGAAAAGATTTTCAGGCTCATCTCCAGAACGTAGTACAGGATGAAGAAACAGTTGATGGCCTGTGGATAATGGAGTGGACAGTTAGAGAAAACCAAGTGCTTTAACAACGAGGATGACCGAAAGTGTAGATTAAATCCCAAATCCAGGAATTAGACCGTCTACAAGAAAAACAAACACAAAGGAGGACATAAAACCCTAGTGCAGGGGTGCTCAACCTTTTCAAGAGTGAGGGCCAAGTTAGTGATTTATTAACCGTTCGCTGGCCACAATGTAATGTAAACAAGCCCTTGCTGTCCTCAGCCTTCTTTCATGCCCCTTTCACACAGGGCAGAATGTGCTTGCTCAGTGGGGGGATCTGTATGCAGAGCGGAGCGGGCAGATGACAGGTCCGTGTGCACACCACATATGCAGAGCGGACACAGACACAGCCCGCTCTGCTCTATGGGCTTGCCGATCCGATCACCCCAGAGGGAGGGGAACGGTTTGGATCCCCTTCCATTTTTTATTTTTTTTGCGGATCGGATTGGAGGTGGGGGGTGTAAATGCACACAAGTTTTACATACGCCACTCCACAAAAAAGGTGAATGGAGAGTCCGATTAGGTCCGCCTGAAAAACGGAAAGGAGGAACCGATCAGACTGATCATGTGAATAAGGCCTACGGATGCTTCTCACTGCAGTTTATCCACACCGCGGGAGCAGCGCAGTGCACCTATGGCTTTCCTGCGGGTTAACTGCACTTTGCCATAGACTTCTATTATATCTTGCAGGTGTGGTGCACTTTGTAAAAGCACACCAAACCGGCGGGATAGAATAGGAGTCTATGGCTCAGTGCAGGTAACCCGCAGGTGCAATGTGGTGCACCTGCAGATCAGCGTGTAGGCAGCTTAATAACAATTGCAGACCTCCGATATTATGCCCATTGCTAAACTGTGATTTCATAAACTGACCTTTTTAATCCACTTTCTGCATCTGCATGAATGTCCACTTTCTGCAGGCAGCTGGCTGTAGAAAATCTTGCTGTCTTAGGAGTGCATTTGGTATCATGCCGCCAGGGACAGGAGCCGGATCGGCTTATGTGGCTCTGCTCCTTCTGCAGCTGCTTTCTTCCTCTACCGCTGGCTCCATCCACAACACTAATGCTTTGGGATGGCGGGTCGTCAACCTGCGATCTGGGCTTGCCGACCCACCATCCCAGAGCAGGAGGTCGCGGGCCACATCAGAGGGCTTCGCGGGCCACCGGTTGGGCAACCTTGGCCTAGCGCATTACAAGAGATTTATTATAAAAAATTAAAATGTAGACAAATGAGTAATCACAAGAGTAGAGGCAATGAAGGCATAACAACATGAGTCGTGCCCCTGAAACGCATCAGCACAACGCTATTGTTTAGTAGGCAACGCGATTCCTGCTTTGGAGTGTATCTCATGTTCTTATGCCTTCATTTCCACTACTCTTGTGAGTGCTCATCTGTCTACATTTTAATTTTTTTTATAATAAATCTCTGGTGATGCACTAGGCCTTTGTGCCCTCCTGTGTGTTTTCTACTAGTTTTTACTGGATTCCCCGATCTGAGAAGGGCTGCATGGGCCGAGTGTTCTTGACATATGTTATCCTTGCCATTTATGGTCTACGACAGGGGTAGGCAACCTGGGGCTCTCCAGCTGTTGTGGAACTACATTTCCCATGAGGCATTGCAAGGCTGGCAGTTAAAATTATTCCCAGAGGCATGATGGGACTTGTAGTCCTGCAACAGCTGGAAGGCCCCAGGAGGTTGCCTACCCCTGGTCTACGATATATACCTGGTCTTTGGTGGATCTCTGAGCGCTGGAAGTGATTGTGTATCACACAGTCTATCCTTGCAAGGGTTAAAGTGATTGTTATTTAAAAAAAAAAAAAAAAAAAAAAAAAAGTTAAACCTTTACAAACATGGTATACTTACCTGCGCTGTGTGTTGGATTTGCGCAGAGCAGCCCCGATCCTCCTTTTCTCAGGTCCCCCGCCATCGCTCCTGGCTCCTCCCCCCCTGGTATGGGGGCACTCATGCGTGCTCACTCCCAAGCCCCAATCTGTGTGTCCACAGAACACGAAGAGCAGGGCTCTTCCCAACCCCTCACTTCCTCCACACGAGCCGGTGGCTCCGGCTGCTGTACCTGAGCCAAAGAGGAGGGAGAGAGCTGGATCTAGATAGGGTTCAGGTAGGTATAAGGGGGAGCTGAGTGGGGTGCTGCATGCAGAAAATTTTTTACTTTCATGCATAGAATTCATAGGGGAGGGGGAAACTTTCTGCCTTTAGAACCACTTTAAATGCATTTTTTTGTACTTTTATGTATGAAAATTAAATAAAAATTATAATCTTCAAGAACCACTTTAAATGCTCCTTATGTCTAGAGGGTAGAAAAAAAACAAAAACAAAAAAAACCAGGCTGCGATATGTACCCCGACTTTCTGCTCCAGCAAGCTCAGGGGACTCTCCTCTTCTTCCTGAAGTCTGTGGTCAGTCCCTTGGCATCATCATGTACAAGGCAGGGCTATTAACACTGCACTGTACATAGAGGAGGCAGAAGTGAGACCACAGCTGGGAGCCCATTGGAGGAGGCAGCTTTGCGGGACACTGCTGAAACAAAGAATAGAAGTATTGCACCTTATTGCAGCACCCAAGCAATTAACCCTTGCAATGCTGGAGAAGGGGGGTGGGAAAGGCAACCAAGTTTTTTTGTTTTTTTTTTTGTGCCAGGATTTAGGATGTAATGTTAATAAATCTACGCTTCAGCTGTGAACTAGGAGACATAACTATTGAGACCACAACAGCCGCAGGTCTCAGATAATGATCTGGAACAAATCAGTTTGGTTCCCAAGCACATAAACACCATGACAATCAATCATACGTATCATTGGGTTTAGAACAGTGGTGGTCAATTTAAGAAAGGATATAGAGCCTCATGTGCAATCCCTGACACTGCCATGGGGCCGCGCAATAGCAGCACATATTTTGTAAGTTAACGTCCAAAAATGTTGGTCCTACTACAGCGTATCACAATGTACATCATAGAAGTTGGAGTACAATAACCCTCCAATGTTTGTCAATATTAAACAGCAGCATTTGGGTCAGCAGATGCAGTAATAACTCCAAAAATTGGTGACAGCGAGTACAAAAAAACCCCACAGGATTGGGGTCAGTGGATGCAATAATAAATTCAACCCAAAATGTCAGTGGATGCAAAAAATAACCCCCAGCATTGGTGTCAGTGAACGCAATAAAGCCGTCAGCACTGGTGTCAGTACTATTAACCCCCCCCCCCACACTCCCACATTGGTGGTCACTGGCAATGAAATGTAACCTCCCCTTGTATACGTGCCTAATGGCAGTGAAAGTTAACCCCCCCCCCCCCCCACTCCCACATTGGTGGTCACTGGCAATGAAATGTAACCTCCCCTTGTATACGTGCCTAATGGCAGTGAAAGTTAACCACCCCCCCCACTCCCACATTGGTGGTCACTGGCAATGAAATGTAACCTCCCCTTGTATACGTGCCTAATGGCAGTGAAAGTTAACCACCCCCCACACACACTTGTAGTTAGTAGCTGTGAAAGTGGTTGTAAAGGCTGAAGATTTTTTTTTTTTAACCTTCACGTATTCTGTGCATGAAGGTAAAAAAACTTCTATGTGCTGCTCCCCCCACAGCACCCCCTAATACTCACCTGAGCCCCCCCTCGATCCAGTGATGTGCATGAGTCTTGGCTGTCCTGGGTCTCTCTCTCCTTATTGGTAGAGACACCGCAGTGAGAGCCATTGGCTCACTGCCTGTCAATCAGAGGCAGTGAGCCAATGACCATTTAACCACCCTCTCAAATGGTGGGCCTTGCAATGAAAGTTAACCCCCTCTTACCTGATCACAGGCTCCAGCGATGCGCTCTCTCTCTCCCCAGGTCAGGACATTATTCGTACTGTGGGCAAAGATAACTCCGCCTACAGTCTCTCTCAGTACCGGCATTGGAACACAAAGCGTATTCCAGCACCCAGCATTCCGCTGCCAGTCTGCTTTCTATTTGGTGCCCAACAGCCTGCGGGCTGCACACAAATGGGTGGTGGTCCACGTGTTGGGCACCAGGGGTTTAGACACAATCTAAATAATTATATCACGTTAAAGCCATGTTATCTAAGAAATAAAAGAGGTACCTACTCCTAAAGAGAAGTCATCGCGGTCACTCCCAGCTTTCTCTGCATCGATCATCAAGACAACCTAGACAGACATCAGATAACAAGAAAATCATATATCATATATCTGCTCACCAACTCTCCGAATGAGGTCTAACACAAAAGCAACAACAATAAGCACATTGCAGTAACCCCACAACCAGACTAATTTTACAAATTAACATTTAAAGCATTTAGAAAAGTCTATTATGATTTGTGGTAATGGCTTTTATGGTAGGCTTCATCACTGAATGCAATACCCAAGCTCTATTGCTGGTGATGCTATCCAAGGATGAAAACTGGTGCTCGTGGCTGGGATGTGCAGTCCCTTAATACTTTTAACATTGATAGATACAAGCTGGCAACTCGGGGGGGACTCAAATGTTGAAAATCTCCATCAGCTACACAAGTACATTCAGTAAAACAATGCCAACGTGTTTTGGCCGCCATGACTTACTCATAACATGCTAGGAGTAAGGCCACCTCGGCCGAAACACGTTAGCATTATTTTACTGGATGTACCTGTGTAGCCAATAAAGATTTTCAATGTTTCAGTCCACCGAGTTGCCAGCTTATATCTATGGCATGCTGCATGAGAGATTCCTTGTATGTAAATAAATTAGACATATCCTGAAAATCAGTGAAGATTTACTGAACACAATATAATCCTTTTGGACTATTTTGGGGTCTCATTAATAGAAATGCTAAGCTGATGCAGAACTGCACCAAAAAAAATAGGATTTTTTATAACAGCTTACCTGTAAAATCCTTTTCTTTCGATGGACATCACGGGACACAGAGCCTCAGTAATTAGAGATGGGTTATATAGGTATCACTAGGTGATTGGACACTGGCACACCCTATCAGAAAGTTTAACCCCCTATATAATCCCTCCCCTTGCAGGGATACCTCAGTTTTGTAGCCAAGCAATATAGTGTATTAGAAGAGGGGCGGGACCTCTGTGTCCCGTGATGTCCATCGAAAGAAAAGGATTTTACAGGTAAGCTGTTATAAAAAATCCTATTTTCATTCTCGAACATCACGGGACACAGAGCCTCAGTAATTACTGATGGGATGTCCCAGAGCAATGCTGTCTGGGGGGGGGACCACGACCAAGTAGGGTGCAATCAGACCTGAGGACCCTGTACCGCTGCCTGCAGCACACTACGCCCAAAGGCGATATCCTCGTGCCTTCTCATATCCACCTGATAGAATCTGGTGAATGTATGGACTGAAGACCAGGTTGCGGTCTTGTAGATTTGAGCCATAGAGGCCCGGTGATGCACTGCCCAAGAAGCACCAATAGCCCTTGTGGAATGTGCCCTGATCTGAAAATGGAGGAATCTTCTGTTTCAAACCGTAAGCTTGAATAATCAACTGTCGAATCCAGAACAATGTCTTGGTTTAAATGAAAATCTGAAACCACCTTCGGTAAAAAACTAGGATGAGGGCGCAGTACCACTCTATCCTTGTGTACAATCAAATAAGGCTCTTTACAGGAAAGGGCCACTAATTCTGATACTCTTCTAGCAGAAGAAATGGCTACCAGAAAAATTAATTTCCTTGTCAACAAGACCAAAGGAATCTGAGGTATTGGTTCAAAAGGCTGTATCTGTAACACAGACAAAACCAAGTTCAAGTCCCAGGGGTTTAGGGGCGCCTTAACCGGAGGATTAAGACGCGTCACCCCCTGCATAAAGTTTCGGACCAAATAATGATAAGCAAGTGGCCGTTGAAATAATACTGATAAGGCCGAGACTTGGCCCTTGATGGTACTCAAGGCCAGCCTCATCTCTAAACCCAACTGTAGAAAATCAAGAATTCTACCTATCACATATTTCCTGGGATGCCAACCCCTGGATTCACACCAGGATACATAAGCTTTCCAGACTCTATGATAAATCATTCTGGAAGCTGGCTTCCTTGCATTGATCAAGGTAGATTTCACAGGACCTGAGAGCCCATGACTTTTCAGAACGTGGGTTTCAATAGCCAAACCGTCAAATTTAGCGTTTGTAAGGCAGGATGGAACACTGGACCTTGAGATAACAGGTCTGGGCGTACCGGTAGGGTCCACGGGGAACCCACCGTCATCCTTACTATTTCCGCATACCACGTCCTTCTGGGCCAAGCGGGGGCCACCAGAAGTACCGACTTCCTTTCCTGCCTGATCCTGCGAAGGAGTCGTGGCAGTAGCAGAATAGGCGGGGATGCATAAATCAGTGAGAACCGATGCCACGGAATCACCAACGCATCCGTCCCGCATGCAAGAGGATCTTTTGTTCTTGCCACAAATCTTTTTGTTGAATCGGGATGCAAAAAGATCTACATCTGGAACCCCCCATCTTTGGCATATGGCCCAAAAGACGTCGGGATGCAGAGATCATTCCCCTGGAAGTAACTGCTGGCGACTTAAATAGCCCGCCTGCCAGTTCTCTACCCCTGGAATGAAAACTGCCGATATGCATGGCACACGCTTCTCTGCCCAGACTAAGATCTGGTTCACCTCTTTTTGAGCAGCTCGGCTCCTGGTGCCTCCCAGATGATTGACATAAGCCACCGCTGTGGCATTGTCGGACTGGATCCTGACCGGGCAACCCTGTAGCCTAATAGTCCAGGCCTTTAGGGCTAGATATACCACACGGATCTCCAGAATGTTGATGGGTAAGGTCCTCTCGGTTTTGGACCATAGCCCCTGAACCGCAGACTGTTCCAGAACTGCTCCCCAACCCGCCAGACTGGCATCTGTTACCACCATCCAGGTAACCGGTAGAAAGGATTTCCCCTTCTGCAGGTTTTCGAGTATGAGCCACCAATTGAGGCTCTGACGTACCGCATGAGACAGGTGCATCGGAAAGTCTAATGCCTGAACCTTCTTGTTCCAGGCCGACAGAATACTGTGTTGCAGCAGTCTTGAATGAAACTGAGCATAAGGAACTGCTTCGAATGAAGACACCATCTTTCCTAGCAGCCTCATACAAAGGCGGACAGAAGGACCCTTCTTGGTCCTGACTGTCAGAATCAGCTCCCTTAAAGCAGCGATCTTTGCCTGAGGAAGAAATACTTTCTCCTGGCTTGTATCTATGATCAGACCTAAATACTCCAGTCTTCTTACTGGTTTTAGGAAAGATTTTTCTAGGTTGAGGATCCAACCCAGGTGTTCCAGATACTTGACTGTGGTCCTCAAATTCAAGGAGGCTACCGACCGGTCTATCAGGAGCAGGTCGTCTAGGTATGCTATGACAGCTATACCCTGAGCCCTTAATCTGGCCAGAGGAGGGGCCAAGACCTTTGTGAACACTCGAGATGCAGTGGCTATCCCAAAAGGCAGAGCCACAAACTGGAAATGGCGCCCACCTATCTCGAAGCGCAGAAACTTCTGATGAGCAGGAAAAATGGGCACATGCAGATATGCATCTCTGATGTCTATCGATGCCAGAAATTCTCCTCCCTGCAGGGTGGAGACTACTGTCCGAATTGATTCCATGCGGAAGGACTGAATCCTTAGGAATCGGTTCAGATCCCTTAAATCCAGAATGGGTCTGACATCCCCATTTGGTTTTTGGATCGTAAAAAGGTTGGAATAGAAGCCCAATCCTTGGTCCTTTGCGGGAACCACCATAATGACCTCCTGCGACAAAAGTCGCTCTAACGCTAGAAGGAGCGACTGCTTCTTCTCTGGATCTCTGGGGACACTTGATCTGAGGAAACGAGGAGAGGGAAATTCTTGAAACTCCAGCTTGTACCCTAAGGTTACTGTGGAGATTACCCATCTGTCCTGGAAGTCCTCCTGCCAGAGCTCTGAGAACTGTCGCAGTCTTCCCACCACTCGAGCGAGCGGGGGCGCGCCCTCATAAAGAAGTCTTAGGGTTTTGCCTAGTAGGCTTCTTCCCCCAGGACTTCTTTTGTCCCTGGGGTTGACTCTTGTCTCTGGACCCAGATGAAGGAGGCCGTCAAGACTGCCTGGAGGCAGAAGCCCCCGCCGCTGGGGAAAGAGTCAGTTTGAAAGAGGGATGCTTACTCTTCTTCTTAACAGGTAAGAGAGTGCTTTTCCCACAAGAGATTCTCTTGATATAGTCATCCAAGTCCTCTCCAAACAACCTTTCACCACGAAATGGAAACCCAGCCAGGAGCTTCTTACATGGTGCTTCGGCTGACCAATTTTTCAACCATAGGATTCTACGTATATGCACCAACCCCAGTGAAAGACGAGAGGTTTGCACGATAGAATCTCTGATGGCGTCAACAACATAACATAAGGGCGCAGGAAGGTTAGTCAACCCCTGGGCCTGCTGTTCAGGTAAAACTTTGATGAGCTGCTTAACATGATCTCTTAAGTATTGACAGACTCCAATCGCTGCAACTGCAGGTTGAGCCACTGAATCTGCCAAGGAGAAAACATCCTTTAATAGGGATTCCATCTTTTTATCAACAGGATCCCTGAGCATCTGAGCATTGTCTATAGGACAAGTCAGACTATTATTAACGGAGGAAATGGCCGCATCAATGGCCGGTATTCCCCACATTTTAATAAACTTTTCTTCCATCGGATAAAGTGTTGAAAACGTTTTCGGCTGAAAAAAACGCTTATCTGGGTGATCCCACTCAGAATAAAGGAGCTTTTCAAGTAAATTATGAACAGGAAAAGCATGTGTAGTTTGAGGAGGTTTCAGTGACCCTAAAGAAGAAGAGGGTTCTTTAGCTGATTCAGATATGGGCAACTTAAATGTGGAGCGGACCAATCCAGTAAGGATCTGCACTAAGACTTTCTCCTCCTGGGAAGTCGCAGAGGGCCCCTCCCCACCTGATTCCTCCGAAGAGGAATCATCCGTCCCATCCTGATCCTCTGAAAGGGATTCATCTCCTTTATCCCAGAGCTCCTCTGCCTGAGGGTCTTGGGAAACAGAGGAAGGCCTAGTGCGTTTTCTTCCACTGAGTGAAGATGTAATCACGGCCATTAATCTTTCCTCTAAACCATTAATAGCGGAGGAAAAAACCTCCTGTGTAATGTATACAGGAGCTGAAGTGCCGGAGGCAGGTGTAGCCCCTGACCCCAACGGCTCCCTCTGGCTAGCCGTCCCTGGCCCCTCAGGGGGGGGGGGGGAGGATGCTGCAGAAAGGGGGTCCTCCGAACCTGAACGAGATCCCCTAGAGTCTCTGGTTCTTGGGGTGTTTGAACCTCTTCTACCCTGCTTTTAATAGCCTGCAGCTGGCCTGTGTGCGCGTCTGAGCACGCTGGACGCTGTGCTTATGCCCCCCGCCCTCGTATTTCGAAAAAACGAGCGCTTCCCGCGCTGGCCAACCCTCCGGAAACAATATGGAGGAAAGGCTGGGGGAGGAAGGAGAGAGGCCGGTAGTGATGGGCCTGCACGTGCAATGGCGGCGGCGGCGGCAGCGGTGATAGAGCGGTGTACAACCGCCTCACAGACACCTGCGGCCTCCCCCTAGCCTGGGGGGAACATTCCTGAGGAGAAATCCCCCCATCCCATCCTACCTGGAGCTGGCCGGAGGAGCTGGCCGGAGGAGCTTGTGCAGCGTGGAAACACTGAGACAGACATCAGCATGTGAAGGTATGTGCTCTTGGCAGCCCCCGGTGGTCACAATAGGCATAGCATGCATTTACCTTAAAGGAGAAATAAAAGGTGATATAGGGCGCACAGGACTAGCGTAGTCCAAATAATGTCTCTATTAAGGATCGGCAGTCCAAAAATGAACAGGAGAAGTGTGGGTAGGAAGGGATGAAAGGATGATGATCTTCAGCAAAAAGGGCTGCGACTTTAAAAGACTTGAAGCAGGGTCTAAAATGACATAAAAACAAACAAAGGCGCCTCTAAGTGCAGAAGATAAACAATTTTAATACCCCAAATGGGTTAAAAACACTTACAAAATGGAAGTAAAAAGCAGGCACATCGTGGGTAAGGCTGCATTGGAAGAGGTCACAATCAGGGGAAGCCTCCAGGAGGATGGATGTAGTCACTGTCAGCAGCGATGTAAAACACAGGGAACAGCTGTGGAGCCGGCGTCGTCAGCGTGTGAGGGCTGCGAACCCGGAAGTGATGTCATCCGCTGGGTGGCTCTGTGACCAGCCTGAACCGCAAACGAAAGGCCGGAGAGGGGATGTGATGTCATCAGTGAGGGACGCGTTTCAGAACCGTCATTCGTTCCTTTCTCAACCTCGGATTGCACTGATGGCTGGGGAGGATATATACAGACACACTGGCAGTGGATTGGCCGGGGGGTGGGGACAACTAGATTAAATAAGCACACTGGCAGTGGATTGGCCGGGGGGAGGGGACAACAAGGTTAAATAACAATAGGTCTAGTGGATACATGTGAATAAAGACACACACCTGCAATAACATGCTGAGAACCAAAAAGAACAATAGAAGAAAATAAAACTAAGGATGGTGATATTAAGGATTAAAAACGATCTGTATCACAATCAGAATGCCCAATGTATGGGTCTGACAGATCGCAAGGAATGTTGCACATAATGAATTGTCCACAAATGGGTAACAAGAAAAGAGGGGGGGGGGGAGGGGGGGGGGGGAAGGAAAAAAGGGGGACCATGCATAACATTAGTCATATTAAAATGTATAAATATATATAAATATACATAGAAAAATATATATAAATAAATATAAATGCCATAGATTCGAATGAAAGAAAGTATATGAAAATAAAAATAAAAAATAAAGAATCTATGTAAAAAATATGTTAAAAAATATATGTATATATAAATTGGTAATAATAAACCATCTTATTATTATTAAAAGTGGGGGAGGAGGGGGAAAAAAATTGGATAAGTATGGTAAAAAGATGTATTATCAAGGTATGGCAATAACTTCGGTAAAAAATGTGTATAGTCAAAGTATAGCACTAACTTCGAAGTCCTCATTTAACCCTCCAGGGGCTAAAACATTTAATAAAAATATCCAGTACATTTCTCTATGGCATAGTCGTCGGTAGCGTTCAGCAGGGGGGAGATCTTTTGACATCGCCTCAATAACCCATACTCTGAGACCGCTAGTGGATTTATCATGGAAGTGTAGATAATGTTTGGGGACACTGTGATTATCTAGTCCGCCTTCAATAAAGCGACGGTGTTCACCAAACCGTTTCCGTAGTGGCCGGATGGTGCGCCCTACATAAAATAAACCACAGGGACAAGTAAGGCAATATATGACATGGTCAGAAGAACATGTGTGGAAGCCCTTTATTGGATATGTATCGCTATATGTATCGCTACCGACGACTATGCCATAGAGAAATGTACTGGATATTTTTATTAAATGTTTTAGCCCCTGGAGGGTTAAATGAGGACTTCGAAGTTAGTGCTATACTTTGACTATACACATTTTTTACCGAAGTTATTGCCATACCTTGATAATACATCTTTTTACCATACTTATCCAATTTTTTCCCCCTCCTCCCCCACTTTTAATAATAATAAGATGGTTTATTATTACCAATTTATATATACATATATTTTTTAACATATTTTTTACATAGATTCTTTATTTTTTATTTTTATTTTCATATACTTTCTTTCATTCGAATCTATGGCATTTATATTTATTTATATATATTTTTCTATGTATATTTATATATATTTATACATTTTAATATGACTAATGTTATGCATGGTCCCCCTTTTTTCCTTCCCCCCCCCCCCCTCCCCCCCTCCCCCCCCCCTCTTTTCTTGTTACCCATTTGTGGACAATTCATTATGTGCAACATTCCTTGCGATCTGTCAGACCCATACATTGGGCATTCTGATTGTGATACAGATCGTTTTTAATCCTTAATATCACCATCCTTAGTTTTATTTTCTTCTATTGTTCTTTTTGGTTCTCAGCATGTTATTGCAGGTGTGTGTCTTTATTCACATGTATCCACTAGACCTATTGTTATTTAACCTTGTTGTCCCCTCCCCCCGGCCAATCCACTGCCAGTGTGCTTATTTAATCTAGTTGTCCCCACCCCCCGGCCAATCCACTGCCAGTGTGTCTGTATATATCCTCCCCAGCCATCAGTGCAATCCGAGGTTGAGAAAGGAACGAATGACGGTTCTGAAACGCGTCCCTCACTGATGACATCACATCCCCTCTCCGGCCTTTCGTTTGCGGTTCAGGCTGGTCACAGAGCCACCCAGCGGATGACATCACTTCCGGGTTCGCAGCCCTCACACGCTGACGACGCCGGCTCCACAGCTGTTCCCTGTGTTTTACATCGCTGCTGACAGTGACTACATCCATCCTCCTGGAGGCTTCCCCTGATTGTGACCTCTTCCAATGCAGCCTTACCCACGATGTGCCTGCTTTTTACTTCCATTTTGTAAGTGTTTTTAACCCATTTGGGGTATTAAAATTGTTTATCTTCTGCACTTAGAGGCGCCTTTGTTTGTTTTTATGTCACCTTAAAGGAGAAAACCTACTAGAATTAAAAATTATGTGGAATCTCCCTTACCTTATCCAGCCGCAGGGTTCTGTTATACAGACCCAATCTTCACCTCTCACGGTGGGCTCCGTTTGAAAAAACCTTCAGAGACTGGGACCCCCTACGAATAGGGGGATCCACAGTTCTGGCCTGTAAAGCACCCGGCCAGAAATAAGGATAGAAAACCATTTTCTGATATGCGGGGTCCAGCTCTCTAAAAAGAGAAGTGTTACAGGTAAAACCTCGTTTCTTCAGACACGAGGCCCGGGTACCATACAATTCGGCCTAGAAAGACACTTTGAAATGGATCCGGTTCGCCTGGCTTGCCCCAGTATAGGATATAGGATAATCCCTTTGGAGCTCAGCACAGGACATCTTTACACGTCCATCACCTAAGACACTGGCGTAAAAATGGGGGTATCCCTGCAAGGGGAGGGATTATATAGGGGGTTGAACTTTCTGATAGGGTGTGCCAGTGTCCAATTACCTACTGATACCTATAGAACCCATCAGTAATTACTGAGGCTCTGTGTCCCGTGATGTTCGAGAAAGAAAATAGGATTGGATAATTGGCCCTCAGGTTTATGAAAGCATGCAGAGAAATGTGCGGTTTTTGGTTGATGAACTGCAATCAACATATAGACCAGGGGTAGGCAACCTTGGCCCTCCAGCTGTGGTGAAACTACAAATCCCATCATGCTTCTGCCTCTAGGAGTCATGCCTGTGATTGTTGGGGTCTTGCAATGTCTCATGGGACTTGTAGTTTCAAAAGAGCTGGAGTGCTGAGGTTGCCTACCCCTGATTATAGACCATTTGTCACTTCGGTGCCCATGAAGTAATGCTCCGGGCATGGGGAGAGCCTGCTTCTGATTAGGGCCTGGACTTTGCTTAGTGAAGAGCCTGATGAACCCAGCCTGCATTTCCTTTTGTTGCTAATCAAGAACAATAGGGGTACATTATTTTGAGACAAGACCCTTTAGTACCTCAAGGGAGAAAGGTCAGTGTCTCCCCTTCATGAGCTGTGAACTAATTCAAAGTCAAAGGTTGCAGGTCCTGTCCTCTCTGTGCCCCCTCCCGTTGAAGTGCTCAAGGCAGCCGCATCTTTGGCCTCTCTCTTGGCCTGACCCTGGTGGTACCGGATGGTTCATATGATCAGCATTACTCAGTAACATCAAGTGAAAGGATCTGTTATATTACCTCACATGGCTGTAATTAGGAGGAAAGGGATGAGGTGTGTTCATCACCAGATAGATCTCCCTATAAGGTGGAGTGGTACAGAGTGCCCATAGTCAAGTAGCCCAGTTATGATGCACTCATCCTATATTTATTGATGAATTCAGAAGCAAGGAGCATTCAGAAAAAATGGGATGGAGAGCTGAAGTTACAAACTGCAGAGCTCAGAGAGGAGAGGTCAGAGCTGATTGGAGGGAAGGGACACGCCACCTTCACACAGCAACAGAGCTGAGGCTATCAATCACAGGCTATGTGCTGGAGATCCTACCCGGTCACCTTTTTTCACTCGATGTCAGGAAAACTTGTCAGAAGCGATTCATGCTAATAGCAGAAGAACAAAGCAGCTGAGTGTACTTATCTCTGGATTGAGATAAGTACACACTATAAAGCAGGGCTCTCCAAACTTTCTAAGGAAAGGACCGGTTTATTATCCTCCAGATTTTAGGGGGGGAGGGGCCAGACTGTGCCCAGTGGGAGTAAACAATGCCCGATCTTTGGTATTAGGGGGGAGAAATAGTTGGCCCATTGCTGGTGTCATTGGAGGGAATAGTGCCCCATTGCTGGTGTCAGTGGAGGGAAGTATGCTCTATTGTTGGTGTCAGTGGCAGGAGTTATGCCTCAAGTGCCAGATGAAGGAAATCAAAAGGGGCGCAGTTTGGAGACCACTGCTATAGAGGGATAAGCTTTGTTCACCTTTCATGTCTAAGTTTTACGACCACTTTAGGTTGGCTACACTTCTGTTTAGCTAAGCCCTTCTGGATGACTGTAAGGGGAGACAGGTGAAGATCCTAAGCAAGCAGGCATGCAGTACAATAAAATGACAAGTTCTGAGGAGGAGGCTTCCCCCTGCTATGCTTGTATTCCTTGTCTGCTACTTACACAGATAGAAATGAGATTGGCCAGAGCCACAATGTTCCCCAGATAGTCGAAGTACCGATGGCTTCCAATGATCTGCAAAATCTTCAAGAATCTAGACTGGTACACAGGCTGGGGCGGGTGCTGCAAAATGAAAAAAAAAAAAAAAAAAAAACTTTATCACATTTCTTTATTTCTTACAGGTACATTTCAGAAAATAATTTGATTTCTCTCCTTTGCAAACATGGCAGCAGTTATCCAACTGGTAAACAAGATATGGCATACCGGACAATGTCTTTGCATCTATTGCATTGTGAGATTTATCTTTGGGGATTTGGCCAGATGGCTCTCTCGAGCGGTTACAGGATGCTTCGAGAGGACATTTTTGAACAACATGACCTAAACATGCACACTGAAACAGTACTGAGTTGCATTAGTACTTGTGTAGACATTGTTACAAAAAGGAAGCGTATCAAGGTTTTTCCCAATCAGAAGCCCTGGATGGCCAAGAGAGTACGTTGTCTTTTGAGAGAATGGGATAGTGCCTTTAGGAATGGGGCTAAAGTTAAAGAGGAGTTCCACCCAGGCGGGCCATTAAAAAAAAAAAAAAAATTTAAAAGTCAGCAGCTACAAATACTGCAGCTGCTGACTTTTAATTGGACACTTACCTGTCCCTGGGTCCAGCGATGCGGGGGATCGAAGCCCCGCTCGTCCCCCCCCTCCGCTCGTCGGCGCCGGCATTTCAACTGTGGGCCCCGGGCTGTGGCTTCACAGCCTGGCACCCACTGCGCATGCGCGAGCCGCGCCGTGATTGGCCGCTCAGTCACCTGGGACCTGTAATGGGTCCCAGATGATTGACAGGAGGGAGGGAGAAGAGCCGAGCCCTTCCTGTGCCAGGGGGAAGTGATGTCACCAGCCCAGGCAGAGGAAGGGGGCAGACTACGAGGGACCACCTAGCAACAGGCATTTAGAGGGGAGTAAAAAAAAAAAAAAAAAAATATCCAAATGTTTTTTTGTTTTTTTTTTTTAGAATTTTTTAGATATGTTTGTTTTTTTGGGTGGAACCCCACTTTAAGTATAGTGTTGCCAGAGCTAATCTAAAGAGGGGCATAAAAGAGGCCAAATTAGTTTAAAAAAATAAAATTGAAGAATATTTCTAAAGGGAATGATGCACGTGAAGGTTGGAAAGGGATACAACATATCCTACATCATAGAGAGAACACTCACCATGGTGTACATTTTAATATTTAACTGGCTGAGGAATTAGACAGCTTTTTTTCATGTTTTGAAGTAGAAATACACCAGCAAACACAACTTTCAAGCCTGCGTCTGGGAGATGCTGCACCTGTGGTGTGTCAGGCATTTAAGTCCGTTAATGTTGGGAAATCGGCGGGTCCAGATGGTGTCCCAGGGAGGGTTGTTAAGGCAAGTGCCCCACAAACTTACAGGGGTTTTTACATATATTTAATCAATCATTATCATTGGTCACGGTTCCAACCTGCTTAAAATTGACCATTATTACCCCGATACCCAACAAAATAAATATAGATAGTTTGAAGGACTATAGGCCGATTGCATGCACTTACCACGGTAATAATAAAGTGCTTTAAGGGTCTGGTTTTACAATGTTTAAAAGGGTTTGTAAACCCTCTTTTTTTTAAATAACAAACATGTCATACTTACCTCCACTGTGCAGTTCGTTTTGCACAGTGTGGCCCCGCTCACTGTCTTCTGGGGTCCCCCCAGCGGCTCTCGCGGCTCCTCCCTAAATTGGTAAACCCTCTGGGAGAAGCGCTCTCCCGGGGGGGTTACCTTGCGGGCGTGCTCCCGAGTCCAGCATGTGCATCTATTGACAGAAAATGCTAGACTCGACCCCGCCCGCGCATCATTGATTTGATTGACAGCAGCGGGGGCTGCTATCAATCTATCCAATCAAAAGCCAAGAACCCCGGGCAGAGAGGAAGAGCGCGCGTCTCCGCTGAGGGATCGGAAGGCTCAGGTGAATAAAACGGGGGGGGGTAGGGGTCCGGTCAGTGTCAGAAGTTTTTCGCCTTAATGCATAGGATGACAGGCAAAGACAGCTTTACCAGGTAGTTTTGGCCCTCATCAATTTGCGTACAGAGCCTATAGAAGCACTGAGGACACTCTTGCACTACATGTGGCTTGAAGTCATCTGGAACATTCTGGCAACTATGTCAGAATGTTGTTTATTGAATATAGTTCGGCTTTCAACACCGCTGTCCCAGATCTATCGGTGGAGAAGATGTTGACGCTAAATTTGCCCCCTTCCCTTTGCTCTTGGATAAAGGACTTCCTGGTAGACCGCCCACAGGTGGTTAAACTGGGTAAGCATGTTTCTTCTAAGTGTGTGGTCAGCATAGGAGTACCACAGGGTTGTGTACTGAGCCCCCTTCTTTACTCTCTATACACTTGTGATGGTACTCATTGCTTTTCTACAAATAGCATCATCAAATGTGCATATGATACCACCATAGTAGGTTCCATCACAAGAGGAGATGAGAAGCATTATAGGGAAGAGGCGGCTAACCTAGTAGAGTGATGGGAGGCAAACAAACAATTTGTCCCTAAACACTGGGAAGACCAAGGAATTCATAATTGATGTTAGGAAGAGTAAGACTGACATGGTACCAGTTACAGTTAGAGAATTGGTAGAGCGGGTATTTGTTTTTAAGCATTAATATTTCAGAAAATGTATCCTGGTCATCAAACATGACAGTTGTCACCAAGAAGTGTCAGCAACGGTTATATTTCCGTAAACTTCTCAGTAAAAATGGCCTAGGGAACAACATCTTCTATCCTTCTATCACTCCTCTATTGAGAGCGTGCTGACATATTGTATTTTAGCCTGGTATCCCAACTGCACATTAGCAGAAAAACCTTATCTTCAAAAAAATAATAAATGCTGCGCAGAAGGTTGTGGGATTTAGTTTAACTTCTATAAAAGGGAATGTACAAGTCCCATTGTGTCAGCAGGGCAGGCAAAATAGTGAGTGACCCATCCCATTCTGGAAACTATCGTTTTGAACTCCTGCTGTCTGGCAGGAGGTTCAGAAATACAAAAGGAGAGGACAGACCGATTTAAGGAAAAAGTTTCTTTCCAAGAGCTATTAAGGCCTTAAATGGTCATTTTGAATAATATTATCCAACTGCAGGTGACCGGACTTTGCTGCGATGACGGAGGTTCTGTTTAGGCTTTTTATATGGGGGCAAACTGTTTACATGTGTATTTGTTGAGTATGTTATATGTTTACATACATGAGGAGCTTTTATAGAACTTGATTGTAATTTGTGTTGCAATGATAATAAAGTATTTATCTTATCATTTGCTTTTATTCACTATTAAAAATGGTGTATTATGATAATGCGTTGGGAAAATCCAAGATCTGCAGTATCAAATGTTTGCGGTCACCACATCCCAAGATTATAGAAAAAAAACACAAAACCTCTTTGGTGGGTGGGACTTTGAAAGTGACCAGAAACAATGATTGTATCATCTAAAAAAAAAAAGTTTATTACAAAAGCAATCTGTTCAATAAAAGAACTCGTAAGACAAAAGGTATACAATGGCATTTATATAGATTATGATACATATACAGACACATGTAGGCTCTCTGATGAACCCATCTCTGATAATGTGTTAGGTTGGTGTGCCCTCGTTTTGTTGTTTGGTAGTGCTGTACATGAAGGAATATCCATAGTCCCTGGAGGGCTGCAATGCATGTTAGCTGTAACTTAAAAGTTATTGTAAAGTCTTTTTAAAAAAAATAAAAAATAAAATAACAAACATGTTATATTTACCTCCTCTGTGCAGTTGGTTTTGCACAGAGCAGCCCTGATCCTTCTCTTCTCGGGTCCCCCTTTGCTGCTCCTGGTCCCTCCCTCCTATCGAGTGCCCCCACAGCCAGCAGCTCTCTATAGGGGCACCCAAGCCGAGTCAAAGCTCTGTGTATCCATTCAGACACGGAGCCCCGACCTGGCCCTGCCCCCTCTCCCCTAATTGTCTGACTGAATTTTATTGACAGCCACAGGAGTCAATGGCACGGCTGCTGTGTCTCAGCCAATCAGGAGGAGTGTTCCGGGTGGCTTAGACATTCGTGGACATTGCTGGAGAGAGATGGGGCTCAGGTAAGTAATTAGGGGGTGCTGAGGAGACTGCTACACACAGGTTTTTTTATCTTAATGCATAGAATGCATTAAGATAAAAAAAAACCTTCTGCCTTTACAACTCCTTTAGGCTGGAAGGGTGTAAAGCCCACTAGACCCTTAGCGCCACATTCAAGCGGAGGAGATTGAGTATACAGTGTGACAACCAGGTCATCCTTTGCCCTCACTCATGAATGAAAGTTAAAATGGTATCTTGTGGGAGAAGGACAGGGACCCCGAGTGCCAAAGGACCTTGTTGCTGTACCGCTAAATAAACATCAGAGGTACAGCTTAAAAAGGAAGAAACTTTGCTACTGTCTTCCCTCTCAAAGGCAAGGCATATACCCAAAAGTAGTATGGTGTCCCTAATGAATAAGAGAAATCAGGATTTCCAATAGCTGCATCAGAATAAACCTGACGACAGCGTGCGTCATCCCAAACCTAAATACAACTCACCTGTCTGACCGGATCCTTATCGAGTTCATCAAATAGTTTCTGAAACTGCTCTGCAGAGATAACACCGCTGGCGCAGCATCTTGCTTTCTACAATGAAAACAAAAGTATTTTTTTTTTTTAATAAAAAAATAAAATAAAAAACATTACTGCCAATCATATCCCCCCACCCACCTCTTGATTTTACCTCGATGATTGCTAGTTTGCAGTAGCCATCCATTTTAACGTCCTGTAAGACTTTAATGAAGGTCACACAGTCGACACAGGCCCTAAAGAGAAAGTTCATTTAGATCACAGATTCAGTTTAAGCTGAACTTCATCCAAAACATTTTTTTTTTTTTAAAAGAAGTATGGATATATGAAAAAATAATCAAACATACTCGCCTCAACGCTGCAGCATCGGTCTGATGTTGCAGCTGTTCCCACGCTGGCTCCAAGCCCAAGAACTGAGCGATCACATAACAGTTGATTTCTCGCTTCTCAATCAGCTCGGAATGGAGAGCAATGACTGTCAGTCACCGCTCTCCGCCCTAGGCGAAAAGCGGTGATCGACAGTCATTTCTCTCCGTTCCAAGCTGATCGAGAACTAAGAGGTCAACTGTTATGTGATCGCTCAGTTCTCTGGCTTGGAGCCAGCGTGGGAACAGCTGCAACATCAGATGTCTAAAGCAGATGAACAGCTGCCTAGAGCCAAAGCCAGATGTCAATCAATCAGGCAGCTGGGTGGCTCCCTACAAAATGGTTTGGATCTTTCCAGAGCATGGAGCGGCTCGGTGACATCAGCTGACACAGGCAATATGAAAATCAGAATATAACAGCGCTACCCAATGCTAAATGCTAACACATCATTACCACAGTGTAATAAATTGATGTAAATAATAATCCTTAAATAATTAATAGCCTGCTATTAGCCGATTCTGGGTCACAGGAGAGCAAGTGCACTCCTGTGACTCAGACGAGAAGCTTGACCTAAAAAGCTTTGGCCATACTTCTTTTAATTTTCTAAAGACAAGTGTGGAAAGCTAGAACCTGCATAAGATTGTATCACTTTGGAGAGATTGTACCTCATTTCCTGTCTGAGTGATTAGAAATCAGGGGGACAGGAAGTAACAGAAAATCTCTACAATGGGGACGGATACAACATCAGCAACACTGTAGTGGGCTGTGGAAAGATTATAAGCATTGTGGAGACCTGATTTGGTGTCTGTATCTTCCTATCCTTGGTGAACTCTTTGTACTGGAGTCCCACATATAAAAAGCAGACAGGAAATCGCCCCAATGGGAACACAGAAAGTTTTGCTTCCAATATAGATATAGAGCTTGTAACACTTATTCTATGGAACTTAAGGAGTAACTGATGAGAACCAATGGCATCTAAAATTGCATTGGATTAAAAAAAATAAAAAACTGAATTCTGTAATCAAAATATACAATACTTATATACAAGATTATTTATTGTCTTTCTAAAGCCAAATCATTTCTTCATTTTGGAAAATCTAGAGATCTCTAAAAACCCATCATCAGGTTTATTTTTTGCTTTCTAGATCCTATTAAAGAGATTTCCTTTCACTTCCTATTCTGGAGGTTAAGGAAAAACTCTTCAAGGTGACAGGAAATCCACAGGTGTCCCCATTGATGATTTAGCTTCACTTCTATTCCATCCACAACTGGAGAGATTTCAAAGCCCCACTGTTTACTGCCCCGGTAACATTGGTTAGTTGGATAAATCAAGAGTGTGTATCTCTCCAGCAGTGACACAGGCAACAATATAAACCTTATACAAGAGGGATTATGTAGAAGCCCATCACATTGGGTCTCTATAAGGCCTAATTTTGGGTGATAGGCATCAAACATGTCAGAGGAGGATGTCCCAGGCATAGCTTTGTGTTTGCCTGTACAGAACAATAAAAACTACACTTGCATTGGATTTTAACAGAGTGTTGCTGGCTTTTTTTTCTCTTTTGAATTTACTAGCAGTATACACATGATGGACCTTCTAATCTTTCTCACTCCATCCAAAAATCTTGGCTATAGATACAATTTAAGAGAATAAATCTCCAAAAATACAGATTAGACCCCCTGTCAAGTTTTTATGGCTGTCTGTTGCCCTGTTAGGGAGCGTCACCCTCTCTATTTGTCCTGTTTACCATTGTCATTGAAAAAGAAAGTAAAAGTAAATCCCAAATTTTTGGTTGTCCCCAGAAAAGTACCGTATATATTCGAGTATAGGTCGATCCGATTATAAGCCGAAGCCCCTAATTTACCACAAAAAACTGTGGAAAACTTATTGACCCGAGTATAAGCCGAGGGTGAGAAATGCGCAGCTACTGTAAGTGGAAAAGAGGGTCAACAATGCCCATCTGCAGCTGCATGCCTCCCTGTGTCCTGTGCATGCCTCCCTGTGCCAATCTGCATCCTCTCTGTGTCCTGTTCATGCCTCCACGTGGCGATCTGCAGCCTCTGTGTGCCGATCTGCAGGCACCATTGCACCGATCAGCATGTCATAAAAACATACGGCGGCCATTCCAGTGTTCAAAAGCCGCGCCTCCTCCTCGTCTGATAAGCAGAACACTCAATTTCCCAGCAGTCAGTGTTCAGCCTATCACGGACGTCCGCTCATCCTCATATCACAGACGAGGAGGAAGCGTGGCTTTTGAACACTGGAATGGCCGTCGTATGTTTTTATGACATGCTGGCCGCCGTCTGTCTGCATGACACGCTGATCAGGTAGGCAGATGGCGGTGACTCGAGTATAAGCCGAGGAGGGTACTTTCAGCCTAAAAAAAAAAAAAAACCCTGAAAATCTCGCCTTATACTCGAGTATATAGGGTAATAGAGGGGAAATCTTCCAATGGGGACACTAGATTTGGTGACCTGGGGGGCCACAATGGATTCCCTTAATTTGCAGGGATTTCCTCTCACTTCCTGTTTAGCTATGGGACAGAAAGTGACGGGAAATCTCCACAATGGGACACAGATGGCAACAAATTAACTATCATGGTGTTATAATTTTATTTTCAGTCTGCAAAATTAAAAATTGGAAATTTAAAGTAGATTTATAGGAGATATATATATATATATATATATATATATATATATATAAATAAATAAAACTGATCTGCCCTTCTATACTGCACTGACAACGGATGTGGACAAAGAAAAGCTACTTCCTTCTTTAGAAACATTGATAACATAATTCTCAGTTTTACCCACACTGCACAGCCGGGCGTCCCCACACTGCACAGCCGGGCGTCCCCACACTGCACAGCCGGGCGTCCCCACACTGCACAGCCGGGCGTCCCCACACTGCACAGCCGGGCGTCCCCAAGCAAGCGGCCACTCTGAGGGCCAAGGCAAGCCTAACCGCTGACTAGTCATCAGTTTGTATTTGCAAAGGCAAAGCAAGTCTATGATAAGGAATTAAAAATGTAATTTCTTACGCCTGATCACAATTGTGGGATGTGATCTCTCTGTGGAAGGAAAGAATTTCAAAGGCAGCTCTAATTCCTAAGCGCCGTCTAAGCAGGGAGGCCTGAACAGATTTCTGAGGGAGAGAAAAAAAAAAAGAAAAAAAATCAATGTGAGCATAATTGGCTGACTGTACCGCATCAAAACATCAACTGAAATTGTGCCCAAAGCAAACAAACATGTATGGCTTTGATTTACTAAAACTGGAGAGTGCAAACTCTGGTGCAGCTCTGCAAAGAAACCAATCAGCTTCCAGATTTGTTTGCCAAAGCTCAATTGAACAAACTGAAGTTAGAAGCCGATTGGCTACCATACATAGCTGAATCAGATTTTGCACTCTCTAGTTTTAGTAAATCAACCACAGTGTATGGCCAAAGGTTTGTGGATACCTGACCATCCCACCTAAATGAGCTTGTGGGACAAAATCATGGGCCCTCACCTACACACAGAGCCCTCACCTACACACACCTACCTTTGAAGCATGAAAAGCCTTTAATATTCTGGAAAGGCTTTCCAACAGCCACCATTCCATTCACCCTCCGCATGCATGCACACTGCATTTCTTTTATAAAACGCAAAGATTTCGATTTGAATTGTATTTTCATGCAGTAAAATGAATGCGTTTTACTTAAGAAAAAAACAATTGTGAACAGGCCCTGTTGGGTAATCACAGGCCATTCCTGCTCCATTCTAAGAGATTGTTGAGCACCAGATCTGCAAATAAATAGACTGTGGCATAAACCTAGAGATCAGATTTTAGCGCTTGCTCAGCAATCTATAATGGATAATAAAATTATTTACAATGGGCTTTTTTTCTTAGTTACAGTTTTCATAAAATTTGTAACAGCGATCTCACCAATAAATAGCCCCGGAACTGATTGTAGATTATGGCTGTCAGCAAGTTCATCAAAATAAGACTGCCTGTGTAATACAGAAAGTAATGGGGAAAAAAAATAAAAATTAAAGCCAGGTAACAAAGCAGAAAGTGCTTATAAGACGTTTTTACTTTGGATCAGCCAATAGGACTTAAGCTAGCCATAGATGGATCAAAATGTGGCCGGTTCACCATGAACTGGCCGAATTGCAATCCATCTAAAGGGCAGGCTGGTTGTACTGAAGTCGATCGATCAGCTTCAATACAACCAGCCTGCAGTTTTGTTTTTTTACGATTAATGCCACTGGCTATAGACAGCAACGCTGATCGTTGTGTTCTCACAGAGGGAGGTTTCCCTGCTGTCACACTACAAATAGTGCAGTGGGAGGGATTCCCTCATCAACAATGACTGTGTTGATGGGGTAGGGAGCAATTTTCTTTAACCACTTCAATACCGGGCACTTATACCCCCTTCCCCAGGCCAATTTTCAGCTTTCATCACTGTCACATTTTGTCATGCAACACTGTACCCAAACAACATTTTTATCATTTTTTGCCTACAAATAAGAGCTTTCTTTTAGTGGTATTTGATCACCACTGGGGTTTTTTTTTTTGCTAAACAAATAAAAAAAGACCGAACATTTAGAAAAAAAAATAAATAAAAATAAAACGTTTCTGTTATAAAAGTTTGTAAATAAGTTTTCTCCTTCATTGATGGGCATGCTTAGGCGGCACTGATGGGCATCTCTAATGGGCACGGGCGGGCAACCCTGGTGGATCTGCATTGATAACCAAAATCAATATAAATCGCCGATTATCAGCGCAGACCCCTCCCTGTCAGGAGAGCCCCCCGATCAGTTCTCCTCTACTCTAGCCTCGTCAGCGCGAATAGAGGAAAAGCCGATAAATGGCACTTCCTGGTTACGATGTGACTGGACACAGCTGATCACATGGTAAAGAGCCTACGTCATAAGCTTTTTACCAAGATCGGACATGCGGTGTCAGAGCGACACACCGCACCACCGATTGCTGCACTTGCGGCTAGTTCTGCTTGATGTCATGACGCCCTGTCAAGTTAACTTAACCAGTTTGCGGACGTCATTTTCCTATATGGCGGGTGGGAAGTGGTTAAGAAAATTGCATAATGTATGGCTAGGCTTAGAGCACAAATGTAACCCCCCCCCACACACACACACAAAGGACTCAACAGCCTAAAGGACAAAGTTAGCTACAGTTAATAGATCCTGATCTATGGAAGGTATCTAAAGGTTTCATTTTCCATCTCAGATCCAAAAAATTAGGGTTCGTTTGCAACTTTAGGATAATGAGTGGAGCTGCGCAAGTTATTCCTTTTAAGGTTATGATGCACATCTGTGCTGTAAACCAGCAGTTGTGGATTGTTGATCTTTGCATGTTCTACTGCCCCAAAAGTACTCTTATCCTCCTTTTTTTGATGTAATCTTTTATATTTTCATCAGTTTGTATACAACAGAAAAAGTCCCATAGCTAACAAATAAAACACAAAGACAGATACCACAAGCCCAACTGGGGGGCGGTCATGGAGCACAAAATAAAGTCCAATAAACCATCTTGTATAGAAGGTATTAAGGCAGTGAGGACATCATAACTAGTGTTGTAACAGATGAACTCTAACAAAAAATACTGCCTCAGTTGAATCAATATCTCTCAGAACCAGATATACCTCGGTACCCAAAGCTCGGACATGAACAAAGATGTCCTTAGGAAGAGGAACAGAGGAATAGGGGTAAGGAGGGGAGAGCAGAGGGAATAGAAGACAAAAAGGGGGGGGGGGGGGGGGGGGACAACAAAATAAAAAATAGCACTCAGCTGTAAACTAATTGCAGTTATACATTAACAATCTCTGAGGATCCAGGCTAATCTATCTGAGACAGGCATTCATCCCTTGAGATCAGTGGCCTTAGATAGACCTGACATTGTCAGGTACAGGCGAGGAATCAGATGGAGCCCATTGAGAACCCTGTTGGGCTTTATGGGTATAATGGATTCACGTGGCCCAGATACTATTAAACTTATGACGGTTCTTACACGTTGCCATCCATTCCTCTGCAGCCATATCATTTACAAGGCGAATCCAGTCCGCTCGGCTAGAAATTTGAGGTTTTTTCCCAAAACACAGGGGGATTAAAACGCCTAGCCACGTTTAGAAGATGTGGCAGAGAGGGATGGAGGGGACATGAAGTAAAAGCTCCATCGGGGAGTCAAGCAGGTCAATGTCCAGTATCAATTTAATTTGGTATCTGATGTCTTGCCAGAAGGGCTGCAGCTTGGGGCACTCCCCACCAAAATGTGTAGGAACGTGCCACGGTGCCCACACTTCCTCCAGCAGACCTCCGAAAGAGCTTGATAGATTTTGGCCAGTCTAGAGGGGACCCTATACCAACGTGTGAGTAATTTAAAACCATTTTCTTTGCATTTTCATATGCACCGAACTGGTGTGAGTGAGGCGGTATAGATGATCTAATTGAATCTCAGTAAATGTATACTGCAGGTCTCTCTCCCACTCTGATGTAAATAGGTTTTCCTCTAGGTTTAAGTGATTGCAACATCCCATACAAAAACAGTGATGGAATGTGGAATAGTTGATGTGGACATTAAGAGTTTCTCAAAAGGGGTTGAGGAGGGAGGGAGGGAGAGAGAACAGCCTGTGGCAGACTACAAACAAAATGATGTAGCTGCCTGTAGCGCCATTCATCCCAGGGAAAGCAACCAAACTGCTCCCTTAAGGAGGTCAAGGGCATCAGTCCCTGTTCCTGTACAAATCTATCACATTTCACTTCCACTTCCACATCAGCTGCCCAAGAGCGAAAAAGAGAAAGGTGTTCCCCCTGCGTGAACCAAGGGAAGAATGCCAGCAAGATGGGAGACCGGAGTGGCTAGCTGTCCTAGATTGTTTAACGTATCCCACAATCTCAACGCATGTGTGGTAGTGGGAGATATAAAGTCAAAAAGCCCTTGATGTTCCCAGGGAGAAGTTACGACCCCTTGTCCTACTTGATCTTGCAAGCTAGTTGGTTGCCAAAGCCCAGGAGCCTGGTTTCGCTTAACTCAAACTCAAAGGAAATAGCCTTGTACCGATGACACCTTGCAATTAGCAAACATCCACTACATTATTTCTGCCGGAAGTCATGCCACTAACGCGTTTCACCTATAGCTGAGCTTAATCATGGAGAAGCCCAGCTATGGGTGAAATGCTTTAGAGATGTGGCATCAAGCAGAATGTTGGAAGGGTAAGCTGCTTGCTTGTTCAGTAAAGTTAGTTGGAAGACAACAGTGGTGAACAGCCTGCTTCCTTTGGAGTTTAAGCACAGCAGCTTTCAATGCACAGTTGGCACTGGGGCAGAAAGGAATTTTTTAAGACACTGCACACTACTCTAAAATATAGAACAATCCCTTATTTTTTTGGATTGGTTTTAGTCATTACCAAGAAATTCACACACACACTTGACTTTGTATCTCTTGACTCTCCCTCTTAGATTGTAAGCTCCAACGAGCCCTCTGATTTCTCCTGTATTAAACTAAAATTGTATTATCTGTCCTCATGTTTTAAAGCACTGCGTAAACTAATATATATATATATATATATATATATATATATATATATATATATATATATATATATATATATATATATATATATATATATATATATATATATATATATATATATATATATATATATATATATATATATATATATATATATATATATATATATATATATATATATATATATATCCAGTGGACAAATAGGGTTAGTGTCGGACTTTTCTCCCCACAATGCACCTTCCAGGTTCTTCCCACACCTCCCTCTGTTTCCCCCTGCTCTTTCAAAGTGCACTGTGTTCGTCTTTTCTCTCCAGCTTGTCTGGGGGTCAGTCATTTATCAGTCTCCTGGACCAGTGTCACGCTTTCTAAATGACTTCTTTGCATGTCTACCCTACTTTCTCTCCTCTGTAGTACCTGCCATCATCCTAGGTGACTAACATTCCAATCAATGTCAATATTGCAACCACTTCTCAACTGCTCAACCTAACCTCCTCTTTTAATCTAAAACAATGGACACAAAACAACCACTCACTCCAACGGCAATACTCTCGACCTCGTAGTCTCCCATCGCTGCACTCCCTGCAACCTCTCTAACACCCCCTTTCCTCTCTCTGATCACAACCTTATCCATTTCACACTCTCCTTGTCTCCTACCTCCCATTCTACCAACCCACAAACCACTATCCGCAGAAACCTTCGCAACCTCAACCCTTCCCTTCATTCTGCTACTGATGGCCTTTACGACAAAATCGCACCCCTGTCCTGCGCAGACCTAACCACTTCCATCTACAACACGCTGTCATCGTCCCTAGACGTACTTGTTCCTCTCTCTACATGCAGAACGAGGCCCCATCTGCCACAACCCTGGCAAACAGACGACACCAGAAGTCTCAAGAGACGCAGCCATGCACCTGAGCGAGCATGGCGTAAATCTAAGTCCCTGCAAGACTTTACCTTCTCTGCCCTTCTCAAATAGAACTCCTGCCTCCACACTGCTAAACAAACCTACTACAACACGCTCATCAAAACCCTCTCACCCAAACCTCGTCAAATCTTTTCTACCCTTAATCCCTTACTTCACCCCTCACCCACCAACTTGCTTACCGCTCAACAGATTGCCAACCATTTCAAAAGCAAAATCAACATCATTCACAAGGAGATATCCAGCATTCAACTTCCTCCCCTACCCAACACATCAGGTCCAACACCACACTCAATACTCTCCTCCTTCTGCCCAGTTACCACCAATGAAGTTGATAAACTCCTCTCCATGGCCCACCTCACCACCTGTCCCCTGGACCTTGTCCCCTCACAATTACTGAGACCACATTCCCACTCTATCCTAAACTCCTTAACCCACATCTTCAAACTCTCCCTCTCCTCCGGCACCTTTCCTTCCCTGCTCAAACATGCACTGGTTACCCCCATACTTAAAAAACTCTCACTAGACCCCACCTGTTTGAATAGCTTAAGAACCATCTCCCTGCTCCAATTTGCCTCCAAGCTCATCGAACGCCTTGTCCGTGACCGAATGAGTCGCTACCTCATGGACAACAACCTTCTCGACCACCTACAGTCCGGCTTCCGTCCACAACATGCTACTGAAACTGCCCTGCTAAAACTCACCAATGACCTACTAACTGCTAAAACCAATGGCCATTACTCCATACTCATGCTCTTAGACCTCTTTGCTGCCTTCGACACAGTTGACCACCTGCTCCTCAGCAAACTACACTCCCTTGGCCTCTGTGATTCTGCTTTATGCTGGTTCTCCTCCTACCCATCTCAGCGCACTTTCAGTGTCGCTTACAACTCCATCTCCTCTACTCCTCTTCCTCTCTCTGTTGGGGTACCCCAAGGCTCTGTCCTTGGGTCCCTCCTATTCTCGCTCTATACCTCTTCCCTGGGCCAGTTGATAACCTCCCATGGCTTCCAATACCACCTCTACGCCGATGACACCCAGATCTATCTCTCCACTCAACTCACTCGATCTCCTCGCGGATCTCAAACTTACTGAATGACATCTCGGTATGGATGTCACACCACTTTTTCAAACTCAATCTTTCTAAAACTGAGCTTTTAATATTCCCCCCCCCCCCCCCATGACTTTACCATTAAGATCAACAGCATAACCATTGGTCCCGCCACACATGCCAGAGTCCTGGGTGTCATCCTTGACTCTGACCTCTCCTTCAGCCCCCATATCCAATCACTGGCTAAATCCTGCCGCCTTAACCTCCACAATATCTCCAGAATTCGACCCTTCCTGACTAATGACACCACAAAGCAACTTATTCACTCCTTGATTATTTCCCGCCTCGACTACTGCAACTCTCTCCTTAATGGCCTATCCTTACGCAGGCTGTCCCTCCTTCAGTCTATTATGAATTCTGCTGCTAGACTAATACACCTCACTAATCAATATGTGACTGCCTCAGCCAATCCCTTCACTGGCTTCCCCTACCCCACCGTATAAAATTCAAAATGCTAACCACAACATACAAGGCCATCCACAACATCCAGCTACATCACCAACCTCATCTGCAGATATCGCCCTAATCGTCCCTGCCGCTCCTCCCAGGACCCCCTGCTCTCTAGCTCCCTTGTTACCTCCTCTCATGGTCTCCTTCAGGACTTCTCCAGAGCCTCTCCCATCTTCTGGAATTCCCTGCCCCTGTATATCCGATCAGCCCCTAACCTGTCCACCTTTAGGAGATCCCTGAAAACTCACTTATTCAGGGAAGCCTATCCCACACAAATCATTCCCCGCATCTATTAACTTTTGTACCACTACCCCCTTCCCTTTAGAATGTAAGCTCTACGAGCAGGGCCCTCCTGTATTGTACTGTCCCCCCTCTACATTGTAAAGCGCTGCGTAAACTGTTGGCGCTATATAATACACACACTCAGTATCTCACAAAAGTGAGTGCACCTCTCACTTTTTTCGTAAATATTTTATTATACCTTTTCATGTGACAACACTGAAGAAATGACACATTGCTACAATGTAAAGTAGTGAGTGTACAGCTTGTATAACAGTGTAAATTTGCTGTCCCCTCAAAACAACTCAACACACAGCCATTAATCTGTAAACCGCTGGCAACAAAAGTGAGTACACCCCTAAGTGAAAATGTTCAAATTGGGCCCAATTAGCCATTTTCCCTCCCCGGTGTCATGTAACTCGTTAGTGTTACAAGGTCTCAGGTGTGAATGGGGAGCAGGTGTGTTAAATTTGGTGTTATCGCCGTCACGCTCTCATACTGGTCAATGGAAGTTCAACATGGTGCCTCATGGCAAAGAACTGAGGATCTGAAAAAAAGAATTGTTGCTCTACATAAAGATGGCCTAGGCTATAAGAAGATTGCCAAGACCCTGAAACTGAGCTGCAGCACGGTGGCCAAGACCATACAGCGGTTTACCAGGACAGGTTCCACCAAGAACAGGCCTTGCCATAGTCGACCAAAGAAGTTGAGTGCACATGCTCAGCGTCATATCCAGAGTTTGTCTTTGGGAAATAGACGTATGATTGCTGCCAGCATTGCTGCAGAGGTAGAAGGGGTGGGTTTTTCAGCCTGTCAGTGCTCAGACCATACGCCGCACACTGCATCAAATTGGCTTGAATGGCTGTCATCCCAGAAGGAAGCCTCTTCTAAAGATGATGCTCAAGAAAGCCCACAAACAGTTTGCTGAAAATAAGCAGACTAAGGACATGGATTACTGGAACCATGTCCTGTGGTCTGATGAGAGCAATATACAGTCAAGCATGGTGGTGGGAGTATCATGGTCTGGGGCTGCATAAGTGCTGCCGGCACTGGGGAGCTACAGTTCATTAAGGGAACCATGAATGCCAACATGTACTGTGACATACTGAAGAAGAGCATGATCCCCCTCCCTTCGGAGCCTGGGCCGTAGGGCAGTATTCCACCATGATAACGACCCCAAACACACTTCCAAGACGACCACTGCCTTGCGAAAAAAGCTGTGGTTAAAAGTGATGGACTGGCCAAGCATGTCTCCAGACCTAATCCCTACTGAGCATCTGTGGGGCATCCTCAAATAGAAGTTGGAGGAGTGCAAGGTCTCCAACATCCACCAGTTCCGTGATGTCGTCATGGAGGAGTGGAAGAGGATTCCATGGGCAAAGCTGTGAAGCTCTGGTGAACTCCATGCCCACGGGGGTTAAGGCAGTGCTGGAAAATAATGGTGGCCACACAAAATTTTGACACTTTGGGCCCAATTTGGGTATTTTCACTTAGGGGTGTACTCACTTTTGTTGCCAGCGGTTTAGACATTAATGGCTGTGTGTTGAGTTATTTTGAGGGGACAGCAAATTTACACTGTTATACAAGCTGTACACTCACTACTTCACATTGTAGCAAAGACACGCCCCTGCTACCTCCCCACAGGGCTTTGACTGACAGCAGCAGGAGCCTATGGCCCAGAGTTGGATCCCCTTACATATATTCTATGCCATTTTTCTTCCACTCTCCTAGATGAATATTTAAAGGATAATTCACCTTTGGGAACATGTTACATATTCTCAGTGCTGCAGCCGCCATTCCCTACCCCCCCTGTGACAGCAGTATATGGAGACGTTCTCTGTTCTAGCTGTCAGTTTTTGAAAGCACGGCCACATCATTCATACACACAGCTCTGTGTATGAATGAACTACAAGCCCTGACATCCTTAGCGGCTGTTGGCTTGTAGTTCTCAATGAACTACCACAGCGCTGTGGAGCTCTGTGGTAGTTCATTGAGTCTTCCTGTCAGCGAGTATCGGCTTACCTGTATGACAGTGGTCATCAACCCTGTCCTCATGGCCCACTAACAGGCCAGGTTTGCAAGATAACTGAAATACATCACAGGTGATATCATTTGCTGCTCAGTGATTGCAGTATTCTACTCTGCATCTCCCCAAGGTAATACATAAAACCTGGCCTGTTAGTGGGCCCTGAGGACAGGGTTGATGACCACTGCCATATGAGATGTACAGGTAAGCAGAGACCTGCATGGCACCAGAGATCTCCTGATCACTGGTGCAATGCTTTACAGGCTCCAAATACAAAAATAAAAATAAATGCAATTTTTTTTACCTGCAAAAAGAAGTCTATTTATTATTTTTTGTACAAAAGGTAAACTTATCCTTTAACCTTTAGCTATTAGGAGATCACTCTTTGTAGCTTGAAAGATGCTAGTCTTAAAGTGGGGGTCTGCTCATCCACTAAATGTGGAGGAGTGGTAATCAGAATTGTATGCTTTTTCAAATAGATTAGACACATTTAGACAGTAACTCCTTCAAAACACCATTCACAAATTTGATGCAATGTGGTCCAGATGGATATATGTGATGTACCCCTCTATTGCTTACTGTTGAGAATCTCCTCTTAAAAGAGAAGTTCAAGTTTAAAATAAAATAAAAGTATATTTATCTAGGTGGATCAATGCTGCATCTGTCCCCCACTGCCTGATCGCACAGTTCCCCCCTCCGCCCTGTGTGGAGAGCAGTGACCATTAGTCAGTGGCTCTCTGCCCCTCCAGTGCTTACTGGAGCACTGGGCTGTGGAGGGGGTGGGAGTAGCTGGCTTCAGGCCTATGGGTGGATCCTGACTGTAAAGTTGGGATTGATCCAGCGCCTTATGACATCAGAAGACTTTAGCTCGCTGTCGACTGAAAATGGGTCACAGGAGTGCAGAAGGAATCACACTTATGTGATCCACAGGAGAAGTAGGGCCAAAATAGCTTTGGCTCTACTTCTTCAATACGGATTGTGGTTAAAATGCTTATTAATGGCCTCTCTCCTGGTTAACAATGTGGTAAGCCCTTCTGTATACGGGATTTCATGTGTTGAGTGCTCGGTTTTGGTCCTACCTTATTCTTTCCCTCTTTTCTTGGTTCATCTGTATTCTGTGACAAATTGTTTCTATGTTACATCGTAAATGAAAAACTCTACGTTTAAATAAAAAAATCAGACTGAAAACAAAAAACCCCAAAAGCTCATATTTACATCTATGCTTTCTAATGAAACAAAAAGGACATTATAGATACCTTGATGGCCACTGGTTCTAAACACATTTTTAGCCCAACAAAATATTCATCCACGGCACATTCCTGATAATTCTTGCTATAAAAAAAAAAAAAAAAAAAAACAACAACCCACACACTACATTGTTGTGCACAATAACTTTTGATTGGCTGCTAAGTAATATCTATTAATGTTAAGGGGTAGAAGGGGGTGCGTAACAGATTTAAAAATCGGCTGCTTTTCCTCTGGTCATTTCATCAACTTACATTTCAGAACTGCCCTTCTGCATTGTAATTTCCAAGGCAATGTGTACCTCTTAATGTCACAATTTTGTAAGTGTTTTTTTTTAATTATTTTTTTTAGAAGTGATGTTACTGGTTTAGCCTGTTACCTATAAGTCACATAAATGGCAGAGGGTAATTGTACCAACATTAGCAGCACAGCAATAAAACTTCCCAATGCTGTGACTCCACCCTGGAGACTCACCTATAACTGTGAAGATGATGAAGAACAAGGAATAAGCTCTGTTGTAGGAATAGGCTGGAATCATCACTGTTATAAAAAGAAGACAGAAACCTTTTACATTCTCAGTACTAATGCAAAAAAGAAAATCACAGGTCAATGATGAGAATATAGTATGCTAGAATTAGGTGTGCTGTAAAGCCAAAGTTCACCAAAAAAAGGTTCATAGTAAGAGAACCTAAAGTAGTTTCTGCTAAAAATAATTTGCTTTCCTAAATCATTTATATACATTTAAGCAATATCATGAATAAAGGAAAAAAAAAAAGTTTTTGTATTAATAACATTTTCTTAATACTGTAATTGTCTCAGACAACTACAGTATTAAACACAGGTACCCTGTCACCTACAAGCTGCAGTGGCTTCCGCAAGCTGAAACAATGTTTTTCTAAATAAATCTTCCAGCATGTATACGATCTGTGTAATAGCTGACATAGTTCTCATATTGTGGGGAACCACTCTTATGCCCCGTACACACGGTCGGACTTTGTTCGGACATTCCGACAACAAAATCCTAGGATTTTTTCCGACGGATGTTGGCTCAAACTTGTCTTGCATACACACGGTCACACAAAGTTGTCGGAAAATCAGATCGTTCTGAACGCGGTGACGTTAAACACGTACGTCGGGACTATAAAACGGGGCAGTAGCCAATAGCCTTCATCTCTTTATTTATTCTGAGCATGCGTGGCACTTTGTCTGTCGGATTTGTGTACACACGATCGGAATTTCCGACAACGGATTTTGTTGTCGGAAAATTTTATAGCCTGCTCTCAAACTTTGTGTGTCAGAAAATCCGATGGAAAATGTGTGATGGAGCCTACACACGGTCGTAATTTCCGACAACAAGGTCCTATCACACATTTTCCGTTGGAAAATCCGACCGTGTGTACGGGGCATAAGACCCCTTCCATTTGTCCCTTTTTCATCCATCCATTGACGGATAAAAACAAACGTACATCAATGCATCTCTATGGAAAAAAAAAAAACTCATCCATTTACATCCGCTTCCCTCAAAATCTGTTTTTTGGAAGGGATCAAAGCCCTATTTTTCTTCTGTTAAAAAAATGGAATGGACGAAAAAGGGATGTTAAAAAAAAAAAAAAAAAAAAAAAAAAAAAAAGCCTTGTGGCTTCACTACCAGTTCCCTACTGTGCATGCGTGAAGTGCACAGTGCTTTGCGAGTGGCCCAGCGGCGGGGGGGCACCTCGCCGCGGCACTCTGAAGTGGGGATGGGTACTCGTCAGAAACAGGTACCCCCCCTTTCCCCTCGAAAGGTGCCAAAATGTGGCAGTGTGGGGGGAAGGTGGTGGTGGTGAGGAAGTAAACAAGCAGAGCTACTCCCTGTGGGTGGGGCGGCTTTAACTGATGACACAAACAGAGCGCTTGTGTGAAAGAACCCCAATTGGTTCCTGATGGTTTGTGCATAAAAAAAAAAAAAATGGGTTTGACATTTAGGAGATGTGCAAAGAGTGGACTGGTAAGTATGAAAGAAGGATACCGTATTTGTCGGCGTATAACACGCACCCCAATTTTAGGGGGAAAAAAAAAAAAAAAAAAAAAAAAAAAAACTTACATTTGAAGTGTGTATCTGCAGCCTTGCCCAGTGTCCATCTGCAGCCTTGCCCAAAATTGCAGCATTATCGTTTTTTAAATTATTGCGCCGCCGAGATTTTTAAAATTATTGTGCCACCGAGATACGGCCCGTCTCGCAGTCCCGCCCCTTGGCCCGGCTCCTCTGATGGACACATCACCGGTCCAATAGTAGGACGTAAAGGCTAGGAGGCGGGACTGCGAGCGGAGCGGAGCCGAGTACACAGTACACTCGGCTTGGTCTATTTCGGTGGCGCTCGCGCCTCTTCCCCTCACAAACAGCGGGGATCGGCGTATAACACGCACCCACGATCTTCCCATGATTTTAAGGGGGAAAAAAGTGCGTGTTATACGCCGATAAATACGGTATTTATTAGAAAATCCTCAGCATTGGGATTGTATTGTGCAACATAAAAACAGATTGTGGAGATTGAAGGGGTTCACGAGATACCTCTTCTTTGCAGTGTTATTGGATGTTGATAGAGTTACTGGGGCCAAAGCTCACCTTCCCACAAGCTGGTACATGAGTGTCTGCTCATTACTTTAGCTCTCAGGTAGGCATCATAATGTCATCGCAGGTTGGTGAGGACATCTAATGACATCTCAGTCTTGGGCCTTAGGCCCTTTTCACATGGGGCGGGTCCGTTTTACGGACTCCACTTGCTCAGCGGGGGAAATCGCTCTGCTGATCCCTGCTAAGCAACTGGAGGACATCTCCGCTCACTGTGCAGAGTGGAGACGGACAGTCTCGCTCTCCTCTATGGGGAGATCGGATGAAAATGGACTGCCTGTCCGTTTAAAAGCCGATCCACCAGAGGGATGGAAAATAGGATCACCATCCGTCTGCATTTGGCGGACAGGATCAGATCGGATAGCAGCGGGTGTCACCGCTGATATTCGCCGCTCCATAGGGATGGATTGAGCATCCGATCAGGAGCACCAAAAAAACCGACAGGCAGACTTGATCAGACAGCCGTGTGAAAGGGGCCTTAGGGTACACAGCGATTCAAAAGCAAATTCCAACAGTATCTTACATCTTATTTTTACATTAATCTATCACTCTTGCATATAATTATGCTGAATTTATTCTGCTGTCTCAGATCGTTGAGACATGAAAAATAAGACCGTACCGTCTGGATTATTGGCGGTTGTCAGCAGCACCAGGAGTGACGTAAGCGAGTCAGGTAGATTGCGGAAATATCTCAGCCACTCCACGTCCAGACTGGAATCCTGCAAGCAATACAGAGCATAGAAAGATCTGACAAAGTACTATTTACAACACATGTCAGCACTGTAAATAAGCAAGTGTGAAAACTATTCTAGCTACCAAAACAGACACACAATACCAACATTTCCATTTGGTAAATGCTTATGGGTCTTTTCTATTGGCTATATTGTTTGCCATTCTTCAGATGGACCAATTAGAGACAACACGGTCACCTCCTAAACTTCGACAATCATTTCCACAAGAGTGAAACCTTGGCTTTGAAAAAAGGATCCCCAATTCATGTTTCCCAGTAAACTACATACGATTCAAGATTCTCACTTTTTCAATGGAGATTTCCTTCGATTTAAAGCGTATGTAGTCCCTTATACTACTTCTAGGTCAGGGGTCTCCAAACTGCGGCCCTTTGGGTACTATTCTATCCCCCGACACCGAAACAATAGGGAAAACTTCCTGTCACCAACACCATCAACAGGATACTTGCCCATTGACACCAACGATAGGGCACAGTACCTCCCAGTGACACCAACGATGGGGCACAATTTTCTGTCCACGGACATTTAAGCTGGCCATACATTATACAAAATTTCTTATTCAATTTCCTTTAGATTTACCTTCAACTATGTAGTGGAAGGGCCTTCCTGCTTGCATACAAATTTAAAGAGAGTTTAGGGGTGACCTCATATTATATGGTTTTGGTAAATCTATAAGAAAATTGTATCATGTATGGCCAGCCTAATGATAGGTCATACTTTTTTGCCCACTGACACCAACGATTGGTCACACTTCCTTCCACTGACACCAAGGATGGGGCATACTTTTCTGCCCACTGACACTTAAGCTGGCCAGGGGCCAGGACGGAGCGATCAGCACAGAGCTGGGCTGAGGATTTCTTACACCCCGCAGCACGCCGATTAGCGCTATTTTGACCTGTATTGTATGGTGCACAATAGCACCTGTAAAATGTGAGTACCCCAGTGTGGGGATTGGGTTATTTTTAATAAAGTATGTGGCGATATCACACTATATAGTCCTTTTATTTTCTTGGTATGATGCCTGTGGAGCCATAGAGAGCCTATTGGGAGATCATCTGTTATCTATCACTGAGCCCAGGGGTGGCTCCATAGCGTGTATTGACGCAGCTGAACACTGTGTCACACGCTCTAAGGTGAGCGCAACCACTTTGGGGGTCACCGAGGCACATCACGGCATGATCTGAGCACTTTGATTCACTGCACATTGCTGTGTGATGTTATGTTGGAGGATTTTTCACAAATAAGGACAATTAGTTGTCTCAAGCATCACATATCACTTATATGGTTATATGTATATATATATATATATATATATATATATATATATATATATATATATATATATATATATATATATATATTTCCTTATCACTTGTCACTTACATAATCTTTAGGGTTGTCCCGATACCACTTTTTTAGGACCGAGTACAAGTACCGATACTTTTTTTCAAGTACTCGCCGATACCGATTACCGATACTTTTTTTTTAATGTCACGTGACAGTGTTTTTTTTTTTCATTTTTTTTGTTTTTTTTTAACAGTGCTTGCTTTTTTTTGGGGGGGGGGGGGGGGGTGAGCGTTGTATGTGTGTGTTATTTTTTTTTTTTTTACAATTTTTATTTTTTACAATAATATTTCTTTTATTCTTTATTGTTTTTTTTTTTTTTTTTTTTAATCAGCCCTGTTGGGGGGCTTTGGTGAGATATCAGGGGTCTTAACAGACCTCTGATATCTCCCCCTTGAGACAGAGAAAGAGACAGAGGATAGAGAATCCCCAGTCCCTTTCTCTGCAGCGTCAGCTGCACTGGCAATGAATGGAGAGAAGACCGCAGCTTCTCTCCATTCATAAACTGACACATCGTAATCACAGAAGATTACAATGTTTCAGTTATGTGAATGGACAGAGTCAGCTGACTCTATCCATACACAAAGGAAGGAGGAGGGGGAGGACGGAGGAACTGAGGGGGAGAACGGAGGGGACAGATAAGAGCAGAATGGAGGGGACAGATAAGAGCAGAACCGAGGGGACAGATAAGAGCAGAACCGAGGGGACAGATAAGAGCAGAACCGAGGGGACAGCTGAGAGGGACAGATAAGAGCAGAACGGAGGGGACAGCTGAGAGGGACAGAGGAAAGGAGGGGGGATGGAGGAGGATGCAGTGACAGTCAGCTGTGAGCGATCACCTCTGTATGTCACTAAAGCAGCTGAAAGCCGGCGGGGGGAGAATCTTGTAACTCCCCCACGCGCCGATCACAGCTGACAGTCAAGGTATCGGGGGAGGCATCGGGAGCATTTGCCCGAGTACAAGTACTTGGGCAAATGCTCGGTATCGGTGCCGATACCGATACTAGTATCGTATCGGGACAACCCTAATAATCTTATTGAAGTTTTGCATGTGATATTTATAGTGCACGTTTTTATTTTTATTGAGTATCGTCAATTAGTGTTTATTGCATTTATTTATTTATATATGCAGAGTTTATTTAGTTCCTTATTATTTGCACATTGCACTTTGAATTTATTGTATATGGCACTTTGTTGCACTTTTTGGTGTATTGATTTATACATGCATAATTGATTACAGATCTGCATCATTTGCACATTGCACTTTTTGATTGAGTGTACATGGCACTATTAGGGTGAACGTACACAATGACATATACCTAAGCGTAGCGCAAGTTTTTTCTGTTTATGTTTACTGCACGGCTATGAATACGTGATCTGCGTTTGCAGCTGGGCATTTATATTTTAATTTAGTTGGTTCTCCATTTAAGGTATTGGATCATTGTGGCTCGCAAGATATCTTCTCTAGCTGCTAACTTCAGCTTGTTCAGTTAGGCTTTGACAGAAAAACCTGGAAGCTGATTGGTTTCTATGCAGAGCTGCACCAAATTTTGCACTCTCCAGCTTTAGTAAATCAACCCCAGAGTGTCCATCAACTTAAGCGGTTCTCAAAGCAGTTACATTCAAGGCATGCCATGAAGGACAAATGTCACAGTTGCTTGTGTTCGCAAATTTACTGCCCAGCCATCAGGTGGCTGGTGTCATAACTGATCACATGTGCATCACCATGGTCACTGCGGAGCAAACAGAGGCTAAGATGGCAGCTTCCTTGGCTGTGAAGGATAGGAGGGTTTAGTTCTGCAGGTACACTATATGGCCAGAAGAGTGCGGACACCTGACCATCACACCTATGTGAGTTTGTATTGGTGGAGGCCATGGTAAGCCACTGTCGTATCTAAATGGTACCTACAAACTACATTACCTATAAATCTGCATAATTTTAGATGTAAAGGCTCTAAAAGCGCTGTCATTAGTGCTTGTTAATACTCTCAGCCCCATGAAGTATAAATCATCAGGGTAAAGCAGCCCATAGATTCAATTTCCTTTCTTTTCACCACGGGTGCAAGAAAAGAAAAATCACTCGATTCTCCCATCAACACAGTCATTATTGTGGGGCAATCCCTTACGCAGTGCTCTGGTGTTCTGCCAGTGGGGAGCCTTCTGTGCCAGCAGAACACAATGATTACTGCTAGCAGCTATAATATAACAGCTGGCAATATTCCCCATGTAAAAAATCAGACAGGCTGGTTGTAACCAAGTTAATCGCTGGATTGACTTGGATACAACCTGCCTGCCCATGCACCAGCCAAGATTTAATCCATCCATGGCCGGCTTGAGGCTTACAAGAGAAGGTTTAGTAGAAAGCCTTACTGCAGTGCCCTGTATTTAGGTCCCCAAACATGCTTAGGATGCCTTATTTCATACAAAAG
>JBBDGP010004740.1:127500-161742 GCA_037952835.1 Lithobates septentrionalis
TCAACAAGGCCTATGAAGAAAGGTACACCATTCCTACGGTGAAACACGGAGGTGGATTGCTGATGTTTTTGGGATGTGTGAGCTACAAAGGCACAGGAAATTTGGTCAAAATTGATGTCAAGATGAATGCAGTATGTTATCAAAAAATACTGGAGGAACATTTGCATTCATCAGCCGGGAAACTGCGCATGGGACGTACTTGGACATTCCAACATGACAATGATCCAAAACACAAGGCCAAGTCGACCTGTCATTGGCTACAGCAGAATAAAGTGAAGGTTCTGGAGTGGCCATCTCAGTCTCCTGACCTCAATATCATTGAGCAACTCTGGGGAGATCTCAAAACGTGCAGTTCATGCAAAACAGCCCAAGAATATACAGGAACTGGAGGCTTTTTGCCAAGAGGAATGGGCAGCTTTACCAACTGAGAAGATAAAGAGCCTCATCCACAAATACCACAAAAGACTTCAAGTTGTCACTGATGTTAAAGGGGGCAATACATGGTATTAAGAACTGGGATATGTAAACTTTTGATCAGGGTCATTTGGGTAGTTTCTTGCGACTATGATTTAAAGAGTAAACACAGTTAATTGATAATAAATGGCTTCAGCCAAACACTAACCATGAGTGAAAGACGTTTTTGTGCTATCATTCATATTCTCTGAAAAATGGCCAAGAAATCAAATTCTGTCAGGGTATGTAAACTTATGAGAACAGTGTGTGTGTAATATTTATTTATAAAATATTTTATATATATATATATATATATATATATATATATATATATATATATATATATATATATATATATATATATATATATTAGGATTTTTTAAAACAGCTTACCTGTAAAATCCTTTTCTTTCGAAGGACATCACGGGACACAGAACCACAGTAATTACTGATGGGTTATATAGGTATCACTGGTGATTGGACACTGGCACACCCTATCAGGAAGTTCAACCCCCTATATAATCCCTCCCCCTTGCAGGGATACCTCAGTTTTGTAGCCAAGCAATATAGGTGTATTAGAAGAGGGGCGGGACCTCTGTGTCCCGTGATGTCCTTCGAAAGAAAAGGATTTTACAGGTAAGCTGTTTTAAAAAATCCTATTTTCTTTCTCGAACATCACGGGACACAGAGCCACAGTAATTACTGATGGGATGTCCCAGAGCAATGCTACCTGAGGGGGGGGAACCACGACCAAGTAGGGTGCAATCAGACCTGAGGACCCTGTACCGCTGCCTGCAGCACACTACACCCAAAGGCGGTATCCTCATGCCTTCTCACATCCACCTGATAGAATCTGGTGAATGTATGAACTGAAGACCAGGTTGCGGCCTTGCAGATCTGAGCCATAGAGGCCCGGTGATGCACTGCCCAAGAAGCACCAATAGCCCTTGTGGAATGTGCCCTGATCTGAAACGGAGGAATCTTCTGTTTCAAACCGTAAGCTTGAATGATCAACTGTCGAATCCATTTAGAAATGGTAGCTTTTGACGCTGCCTGTCCTCTATTGGGACCCTCTGGCAGCACAAACAAAACATCCGTCTTGCGGATCTGAGTAGTTGCCCCTAGATAGGCCTTAACTGCTCTTACTACATCCAACGAATGTAGAGATCTCTCTTCCGGAGAACAGGGATCTGGAAAAAAGGAAGGTAGAACAATGTCTTGGTTTAAATGAAAATCAGAAACCACCTTCGGTAAAAAACTAGGATGAGGGCGTAGTACCACTCTATCCCTGTGTATAATCAAATAAGGCTCCTTACAGGAAAGAGCTGCTAATTCTGATACTCTTCTAGCAGAAGAGATGGCCACCAGAAAAATTAATTTCCTTGTCAACAAGACCAAAGGAATCTGACTTATTGGTTCAAAAGGCTGTTTCTGTAACACAGCCAGGACCAAATTCAAGTCCCAGGGGTTTAGGGGCGCTTTAACCGGAGGATTAAGATGCATCACCCCCTGTATAAAGTTTCGGACCAAAGAATGCGAAGCAAGTGGCCGCTGAAATAATACTGATAAAGCAGAGACCTGGCCCTTGATGGTAACTCAAGGCCAGCTTCATCTCTAATCCCATCTGTAGAAAATCAAGGATTCTACCTATGACATATTTCCTGGGATGCCAACCTCTGGATTCACACCAGGTTATATAAGCTTTCCAGACTCTATGATAAATCATCCTGGAAGCTGGCTTCCTTGCATTAATCAAGGTAGATATGACAGGACCTGAAAGCCCACGACTCTTCAGAACGTGGGTCTCAATAGCCAAACCGTCAAATTTAGCGTTTGTAAGGCAGGATGGAACACTGGACCTTGAGATAACAGGTCTGGGCGTACCGGTAGGGTCCACGAGGAACCCACCGTCATCCTTACTATTTCTGCATACCAAGTCCTTCTGGGCCAAGCGGGGGCCACCAGAAGTACCGACTTCCTTTCCTGCCTGATCCTGCGAAGGAGTCGTGGTAATAGCAGAATAGGCGGGAATGCGTAAATCAGCGAGAACCGATGCCACGGAATCACCAACGCATCCGTCCCGCATGCAAGAGGATCTTTTGTCCTTGCCACAAATCTGTCTATCTTTTTGTTGAATCAGGATGCAAAGAGATCTACATCTGGAACCCCCCATCTTTGGCATATGGCCCAAAAGACGTCGGGATGCAGAGACCATTCCCCTGGAAGTAACTGCTGGCGACTTAGATAGTCCGCCTGCCAATTCTCTATTCCCGGGATGAAAACTGCCGATATGCATGGCACACGCATCTCTGCCCAGACTAAGATCTGGTTCACCTCTTTTTGAGCAGCTCGGCTCCGGGTGCCTCCCTGATGATTGACATAAGCCACTGCTGTGGCATTGTCGGACTGGATCCTGACCGGACAACCCTGTAGCCTGATAGTCCAGGCTTTTAGAGCTAGATGTATCGCCCGGATCTCCAGAATGTTGATGGGTAAGGTCCTCTCTGTCTTGGACCATACCCCTTGGACCGCAGCCTGTTCCAGAACTGCTCCCCAACCTGACAGACTGGCATCTGTTGTTACCACCGTCCAGGTAACCGATAGAAAGGATTTCCCCTTCTGCAGGTTTTCGAGTATGAGCCACCAATTGAGGCTCTGACGCACCGCATGCGACAGGTGCATCGGAAAGTCTAATGCCTGAACCTTCTTGTTCCAGGTCGACAGAATACTGTGTTGCAGCATTCTTGAGTGAAACTGAGCATAGGGAACTGCTTCGAATGAAGACACCATCTTCCCTAGTAGCCTCATACAAAGGCGGACTGAGGGACCCTTCTTGGTCCTTACTGTCAGAATCAGCTCTCTCAAAGCAGTGATCTTTGCCTGAGGTAGAAATATTTTCTCCTGGCTTGTATCTATAATCAGACCTAAATACTCCAGTCTTCTTACTGGTTTTAGGAAAGACTTTTCTAAGTTGAGGATCCAACCTAGGTGTTCTAGATACCTGACTGTGGTCCTCAAGTTTCCATTCAAAGAGGCTACCGACCGGTCTATCAAGAGCAGGTCGTCTAGGTATGCTATGACAGCTATACCCTGAGCCCTTAATCTGGCCAGAGGAGGAGCCAAGATCTTTGTGAACACTCGAGGTGCAGTGGCTATCCCGAAAGGCAGAGCCACAAACTGGAAATGGCGCCCTCCTACCTCGAAGCGCAGAAACTTCTGATGCGCAGGAAAAATGGGCACATGCAGATATGCATCTCTGATGTCTATTGATGCCAGAAATTCTCCTCCCTGCAGGGTGGGAACTACTGTTCGAATTGATTCCATGCGGAAGGATTGAATCATTAGGAATCGGTTCAGATCCCTTAAGTCCAAAATGGGCCTGACATCCCCATTTGGCTTTTGGACCGTAAAAAGGTTGGAATAGAAGCCCAATCCCTGGTCCTTTGCGGGAACTATCATAATGACCTCCTGCGACAAAAGTCGCTCTAACGCTAGAAGGAGCGACTGCTTCTTCTCTGGGTACATTTGATCTGAGGAACCGAGAAGGGAATTCCTGAAACTCCAGCTTGTACCCTAAGGTTACCGTGGAGATTACCCATCTGTCCTGGAAGTCCTCGTGCCAGAGCTCTGAGAACTGTCGCAGTCTTCCCCCCACTCGAGTGAGCGGGGGCGCCCCCTTATGCAGAGGTCTTAGTGTTTTGCCTAGTAGGCTTCTTTCCCCAGGACTTCTTTTGTCCCTGGGGTTGACTCTTGTCTCTGGACCCCAATGGAGGCGGCCGTCGAGACTGCCTGGAGGCTGAAGCCCCCGGCGCTGGGGAAAGAGTCCGTTTGAAAGAGGGACGCTTACTCTTCTTCTTGACAGGTAAGAGAGTGCTTTTCCCACAAGAGATTCTCTTGATATAGTTATCCAAGTCCTCTCCAAACAACCTTGCACCACGAAATGGAAACCCAGCCAGTAGCTTCTTACACGGTGCTTCGGCTGACCAATTTTTCAACCATAGGATTCTACGTATATGCACCAACCCCAGTGAAAGACGGGAGGTTTGCACGATAGAATCTCTAATGGCGTCAACCACAAAGCATAAGGCCGCTGGAAGGTTAGCAAACCCCTGGGCCTGCTGTTCAGGTAATACTTTGATGACCTGCTTAACATGGTCTCTCAAGTATTGACAGACTCCAATCGCTGCTACTGCAGGTTGGGCCACTGATCCTGCTAAGGAGAAAACATCCTTCAATAGGGATTCCATCCTTTTATCTACAGGATCCCTGAGCATCTGAGCATTGTCTACAGGACAAGTCAGGCTATTATTTACGGAGGAAATGGCGGCATCAATAGCCGGTATTCCCCACATTTTAATAAACTTTTCTTCCATCGGATAAAGTGTTGAAAACTTTCTCGGCGGAAAAAAACGTTTGTCTGGGTGATCCCACTCAGAATAAATGAGCTTTTCAAGTAAAGTATGAACAGGAAAAGCATGTGCTGCTTGGAAAGGTTTCAGTGACCCCAAAGCAGAAGAGGATTCTTTAGTAGTTTCAGGTATGGGCAACTTAAATGTAGATCGGACCAATCCAGTGAGGATCTGCACTAAGACTTTCTCCTCTTGGGAAGTCGCAGAGGGTCCCTCTCCACCTGATTCCCCCGAAGAGGAATCATCCGTCCCATCCCGACCCTCTGAAAGGGATTCATCTCCTTTATCCCAGAGCTCCTCTGTCTGAGGGTCTTGGGGAACAGAGGAAGGCCTAGTGCGTTTTCTTCCACTGAGTGAAGACATAATCACGGCCATTAATCTTTCCTCTAGACCATTAATGGTTGAGGAAAAAACCTCTTGTGTAATATATACAGGGGCTGAAGTGCCAGAAGCAGGTGTAGCCCCTGACCCCGATGGCTCTCCCTGGCTAGCCGTCCCTGGCCCATCTTTAGGGGGGGAGGATGCTGCCGACAGGGGGCCCTCAGAACCTGAACAAGATCCCCTAGTGTCTCTGGTTCCTGGGGTGCTTGAACCTCTTCTACCCATAGTGCAAAGCAACAAGGTGTGAGGTATACAAATGAACACTGCCCGCTGAGCGATGTAGTCTGGCTAAAAGCCTTGCTACCCAATGTCCCACCTTACATGCGACCGTCAGCTCTGTGTCTCTCAGAAGGCTGAGTGCACCTGTACAGAGTGCCTTTAATAGCCTGCAGCTGGCCTGAGTGGGAGTCTAAGCACCTGTGCTGACGTCCCGCCCCCTCCTCTACCGCCCCCCCCCCCCTCGAGTTTTGAAAAAAACGAGCGCTTCCCGCACTGCCGACTCTCCTGTCATTCTTCTGGAGAAAAGTCTGGGGATGGGGGGGGGGGGGGGGGGAGGGAGACTGGTAACAAGATCTGCCTGAACGGCTATCTTCAGAGATGGTGGCCATTAGGCCGCAGAGCCCGGGTGGTATAACCACTTTCAAGACCCCTGTGGCCCCTCTCTAGCCTGGGGGGGGGGGGGGGACATTCAAACATGAGAAATCCCCCTTTCCACCTTACCTGCTTGCAGCCTGCTTTGAGATGCTGGGACATAATCAGCACTGAACACCTGAGACAGTCAGTCAGCATGTGTAGGTTTGTGCTCTTGGCAGCCCCCGGTGGTCACAATAGGCATAGCATGCATTTACCTTAAAGGAGAAAAACCACTAGAACTCAAAAATTATGTGGAATCTCCTCTTACCTTATCCAGCCACAGGGTGCTGTTTACACAGACCCAATCTTCACCTCTCACGGTGGCCTCCGTTTGAAAAAACCGTCAGAGACTGAGGCCCCCATCAGTAGGGGGATCCAACAGTTCTGGGACCGTAAAGCACCTCGCCAGAAATTAGGAAGTTTAAAGCCATTTTCTGATCTGCGGGGTCCAGCTCTCTAAAAAGAGAAGCATTACGGGTAAAACCTCGTTTCTTCGGACACGAGGCCCGGGTACCATTCAATTCGGCCATGAAAAGACACTTTGAATGGATCCGGTTCGCCTGGCTTGCCCCAGTATAGGATCTTAGGATATTCCCTTTGGAGCTCAGCACAGGACATCTTTACACGTCCATCACCTAAGACACTGGCGTAAAAACTGAGGTATCCCTGCAAAGGGGAGGGATTATATAGGGGGTTGAACTTCCTGATAGGGTGTGCCAGTGTCCAATCACCAGTGATACCTATATAACCCATCAGTAATTACTGTGGCTCTGTGTCCCGTGATGTTCGAGAAAGAAATTTTTTATATATATATATATATATATATATATATATATATATATATATATATATATATATATATATATATATATATATATATATATATATATATATATATATATATGCATACATACACACACACACATATACATACATACAGTATACACACATATATACATACATACATACAGAGAGAGCAATATCTGGTGTTTATTATCCTAATGACCGATATTCTTCTGATGAAATGTTAGAATCCCGCAAAACATGTTGAGAACAAATGTTATCCATGGAAACCCACCATATCCTGATCCTCCCTAGCAGGGGAAATGAATGCTGGTGATATACATGGATTGTTACCATGCACCTTTTATGTTGTTTATCTATTTGAGTATCCTGTTTTTATGTTTTTTTGTACCAATAAAGAATTTAATATTTTTATTAAACCTTGAGTATATGCTGTATAAGTTGGTACCAAGATAGTCCTTTAAAACTCCCCTTATGGGTGATCGGTTGGGGACAGACCTCCCAGTACTTTTCCCTTCTAAATTGACTGATGTTACACCATAATTGGGCTGTATTTAATTTATTTAGTTTCCTATTCCTGTTGGACGATGGTCACCAAGGTAAAAGAGGAAGGGGGAATATACCCAGCGAGGACAGACAATAGGAACCTGACAGAGGTTTATATATACTTTAACAGTAGAGTAAGAAAGTAATGTCTGGTTTTATTACCTCCCCATCTCTGGCAGGGTTCTCTTAATGCACTTCAGAGTCTTTTTCATAAGAGATGAATTCTGGAGAAGGAAGAAAGGCCGCAGGAGTCTTCTAAGTCTCACTCCCTGAGAATGATAAATCCCGAACATAAAGAACATGGCAGAGAGAAATGCATTATTCAAATACCAACTCACATAACAGTGTGACCCATAATACTGATGTGCTTCCGATACACTAGTGGTCAACATGGAATCGCAGAACACATTTATCGATCCAATGCATTTTATGGCTTTGATTACAAAAGTTTAAAGTGACATTAAAGTCATAAAAAAAAGTAACACTTACCTGCTCTGTGCAACAATAATGCACACAAATGTCCCTTCCTTAGGGTGCCTCCTGTAGAAAGCGGGCACTCGAATGTGAGTGCTCCTGATGAACCCTATGCCGAGCCATGTGTGTCTATAGACACACATAGCACCAATAAGTTATGCCCCTGCTGCCGCGTTACAGGGGTTTGACTGACGGCAGCAGGAGCTTATGGCTCTGCTGCTTTTAGTTTCTCCTGCGAAAGCAGGATGTGAGGAGAGCGACGCTGGAGCCGGAGACAGTGCTGCAGTGGTGACATGGAGCCAGGTGTTTTAATTCAGAGATTGCATTAAAAGTCAAATCACATTTATACTTTATTACTACTATAACAGAGTGTGAGAATGCTGGAGCCTTTCGTTTCTAAGTGGCTTTGACTCTCAGGTTTGCCATATCTCTTTTACAAACTAAAAAGCTCAACTCCAAGAACATATAAAAAAAAAAAAAAATGCAGTTATGTTATAATCAAAAGTAGGTTTGAACGGATACCGAGCATTTGCCCGAATCTGCCAGGGAGATCAGCGATTGTAACCATCTCAGTCCCGCACCGATCGTCCCTGACTGTCCCCCATTTCCTCCTCGGTCCACCTCCGTGCTCGACCTTTCAGGATGGAGAGCGGAGGAAGGAGTCGGTAAATTTGTCATTTACCGGCTCGTTCTTTTTTAGTGATCACTGACTCTATTCATTCACAACTGTCACTGAGCATTGTAAATTGGTGTTTATGATGCTTCAGTTTATGAATGGAGAGGAGCCGCTTTCTCCTGTCCATTCATCTTCAGTGCAGCTGAGGCTGCTGAGAAAGGGACTGGGGAGTCTTTGTCCTCAGTCCCTTTCCCTGTCTCAAAAGGGAGAGGTCAGGAGTCCTTGTTAAGACCCCTGATATCTCACCAAAGCCATACCCCAACAGGGCTAAAAAAAAAAAAAAAATTGTAAAAATAATAAAAATAAAAAGCAAACACACTGACACCCCCCCCCCCCCCCAAAAAAAAAAAAAAAAAAAAAAAAAAAAAGCAGAAAGCATTGTAAAAAATAAAATAGAAATAGTAAAAAAATAAATAATACAGACACAGTCCACACATCATCAGTGCAGCATATTTGTGCCACTGTCACATGACATTAAAAGAAAAGTATCAGAAATCGCTATCAAAAATGTATCGGTACTTGTAGTTGGTCTTGAAAAGGTGGTATCGGTGCAAACCTAATCAAAAGTAATGAAAGTGGATCTACCGCCGCTCCCTGAGTGGTCCAGATGGCACACTTCAGATGCTCACCCACCCAGAGGATCCAGTGTTGTCCCGCTAAGATCCTCTTGTATTCTGCCACCTCTTGGTCTAGCATCACTATGTTGATTGTGACATCATCAACAGGCCCGCTGGGCTCTAACTGGTTTAGCCGATGCCCTTCCTGATAATGCAGTGCTAGGCTCTTCTCCTTTCTGAATGAATCCTAATGCCTCCTGGGATATGTGACATGCATATCCCGGGAGGCTAAGAGAGGATAGTGCACATCATTTGCCTAGGTGGATGATGTGCAAGGGAGGGGCGCCCCTGCACTTTTTAAAAGAAAAAAAAAAAAAAGGACAGACAGGACATATTTTGGCAGAGGGGGGGGGAGGGGGGGGGGGTGGACTTCAGAGGGAAGACTCTCCTGAGGGTGAAGATCCCCTTTAAAATTATATTGTAAATTGTAATATAGTAAAAAGTGCCAACATTTAAATTGGCACCATCCTCCTGCAAACCTCTGTACAGTAGAACACAGGCTGGCAGAGGGAGGGGTAGCATTAGAGGCCAATTAGGAATGTGCTGACAAAGAACATGCTGACAGGAGGAGAGAGCAGAGATGAACTCAGACTACCACTGCTCCTTCTCTGTCCAATCACAGGCTTGCAGTGGGGTGGTAACAAAGCTGTATTGCTTTGCTGCAGTACATGAATGTCAGGACACCAACTTGTCTAACAGGGCTGCATATATCTCTGCCCCCAACAGATACAAATCATCTTACTGTGTATTTATTTCAAATATGTATTTAGCAGTTTGTCTGGAGATCTACTTTATAAAAAATAATACTTTCATGATAAAAAAGTAAAGTTTGCTGCAGTTTTTATGCCCATTACCTCTCTGCACATGAAGCATAGAGACACCGTCCAATCTACAACGGATACCGAGAGCGCCAGGATGTAACACAGCAGCCACTTGTTCTTGATAAACTCATTCCAGCCAATTAGATAACTCTAAAAAAGGGACAAACATGGAATTAACTTTTACATTAAAAAAAAATAATAATACATACACTATAGGGCCAGACATTTGTAGGCAACCCTTCAAAATGTGTTTAATGATGGGTACCGTTAATGCTCCAGCACAACAAAGGCATTTTAGAGAAATATGAGGTTCCAACCATGTGGTGACAGTTTGGGGAGGGTTCTTTTCTGTTCCAGCATGACTGTGACCCGGTGTACAAACCCAAGTCCATAAAGACATTGTTTGATGGGTTTGGTGAGGAAAAGTTGAATGCACCGAGCCTTGACCTCAACCCTACTGAACACCTTGGGGGGGGGGGGGGGGGGGGGGGAGGATTGGGCCACAAATTGTGAGCCAGGTCTTCTCATCTACCATCAGCAACTGAGCTCTTTTGGCCCAATGGGCATAAATTCCTCAAGTACACTCCAGAATCTTGTGAAAAGCCTTCCCAGAAGAGTAGAAGCTGGTATTATCACAAAAGGCAACTCCATATTATTTTAATGCCCATGGTTGCAACAGCCAAGCTCAAGCACTGCAACTTGAGAAGGCAAGAGCGCGCTGCACATGCGCATAGTTTGACCGTCACAAAACGCATGCCTGGACATGTGGCGTCCAGCTTAACTTTCAAATGAGGGGGGAGGATTGAGGGGCCATCTCTGTGGAAAGCCCCCCCCCCCAATGACTGCATGTTTAAAGTAAACCAGGAGCAAATAAAAGCCGCTGGTATATACTGTTTATGGGATCTGGAATTGCATAAGGGGATTTTTGTACAAAGTTACTAAAGGTGAACTTTCACTTTAGACTTTCAGTATGATGACAGGTTCACTTTTATACCCATTTTTGGTGTAAAGTTCTAAATGTATGTATACATTCTAGGTGAGCCAGGCAGGAATGGTTATTACCTTTACAGAAAAGTCAGCAATAAATACAAGAAAAGTCACAAATTCCACGCTTTCCGTCAGTCCGCAGGGTGGTTCCCAGGCTGCTTTGCGGTAACGCACGTCTGAGGTTACAGTTAGAGATGAGGGCTTCTCAATGAAGGCAAGAGCCAAATTCACAAATATGGTCACATTCAGTATCCTAAAAAAGTAAGCAGAAATGTCAAAATCTAAAGTTTAATTTAAATGCTAAATTTGAAAGGGGTTGTAAAGGCAGAAAGTTTTTTTTGATCTTAATGCATTCTATGCATTAAGATAAAAAGCCTCCTGTGTGCAGCCCCCCTAATACTTTCCTCTCTATCCATGTCCACGAGTGCCTTGGTCATCCAGGACTCTCCCTCCTGATAAAATGAGACACAGCAATGGCACCATTGTGTCAGGGATCCACCAGCACCAGATCAGGGCGCTTGCATGCGTCTAGGAGCCGGCGCGTCCCGGTTCTGACACAGCGCCGAGCTTCCACTGTTGCCGTGCGTCAGCACGGCACGTGCACGAGCACGGACACGCGCGTGTCCGCGGTAGCGCCGGTTTGGCGCCAACCAGCACTTAAAAGTTCCCCTGTTTCATGGGAACATTGCTGCTTCGTCTCAGCTCTGTGACTCTGCTTGTAACCTGTATCCTGATCGCTTGCTACCTGATTGACCCGGCTTGTTTGACCATCCGACCTGCTCCAACCCCGATCCGGCCTGTTTGACTACTCTTCTGGCTGTACCTACCACCGTTGCCGACCTTGCCTGTTCACCAACTCTGCCTTGCTTGCTGTTATTACCTGTGCCAGCTACCTGCCGACCCGGACTGTCTGACTCTGCTTGTGCCTGCCATTCACTTGCTGTTGCACCTTCAGCTTCAGCTTCAGTGATCTCTCCCTCCAGTGTGTCAAGTCTGCTGCCGTTCCAGTCTCCTCTCACCTGCAATCCAGAGTGTCAAGTCTGCTGCCGTTCCAGTCTCCTCTCACCTGCAATCCAGAGTGTCAAGTCTGCTGCTGTTCCAGTCTCCACTCACCTGCAGCCCAGCCATCCCTGGAGGGATCTCTGCCTCCACATCAGAGACTATACAGGCACTCCTACCCCACTGCGCTCAGGAGACCACTGTCCCCACTCCAGTGGCTCCTGAACCAGCGTTGTATGAGAGGTCTTCTCCTACAGTCAGGCTCTCCTACCAGGTACCTAACAGTACGAAGCAGCCATGACTGAGCCTGCAGGAGATACCTCTCCTTTGAAAGAAATATGCACCCACCTTGCGGCCCTCACTCAAGCCGTACAATCTCTCCAGGATGACTACAACAGATTGGAGGGACAAGTCCAGAACCTAGCAGGGCCTAACCCCCTGGCCTCCTCCTCAGCCGCAACCCCGGCACAGACGGCTCCAGGTCCTTCAGTTGTAATGCTTCCACCTGAACCCAAGGTTCCCACTCCTGATAGATTCTCTGGAGACCGGTCCAAGTTCCGGGCCTTTCGCAACGCCTGCAAGCTCTTCTTTGCATTACAGCCCCGAACTTTTTCACTGGAGGCCACCAAGGTGGGGTTCGTGATCTCTCTCTTGCAAGGGGAACCTCAGACCTGGGCCCATCGTCTACTTGAGGGGGACTCAGCACTAACCCAGTCGTTATCTTTTTTTGAAGCCATGGCGCAAATTTATGAGGACCCTCAACAGACTGCAACAGCTGAATCAGCACTGTTCACGCTCCAACAGGGTCGCAGACCTGCGGAGGACTATATTATGGACTTTAGACGTTGGAGTGCAGATACTCAGTGGAATGATGCGGCCCTGCGTCATCAGTTCCGCTTGGGCCTATCTGAAGGTTTAAAGGACGAACTTGCCCGTGTGGGTGTACCAAACACTCTTGAAGCATTAATCAATCTGACTATTCAAATCAACCGGCGAATCCGGGAACGTCGTTCTGAACGATCCGCTCTACAATCCCGTCCGATGTGGGTGACAGCCAGAGCACCACTCCCGGCAGCACGCTACTTACCTCCACCCAGTTCAAATCCAGCTAATGCCATGCCTGACGCTGCAGAGCCTATGCAATTAGGACTGATGCGACCTGCCTTATCACCGGAAGAACGGGCCCGACGCCGGCAACTCAATCTGTGCCTCTACTGCGGTGGGACTGGGCACTATGTCCTGAACTGTCCAGTCAAGTTAAGTAAGTGCCCATCTTCTGTGTATACCAGTCTCTCCGCTCTGTCTGCGAACTCTACCCACATTGCCATTCCTCTGTCGTTACAGCTGCAAGAAGGGACTACAACAATCAACGCCATCATTGATTCCGGAGCATGCAGTTGCTTTATTGACTTAAACTTTGCCAGCCAGCATAACATCCCGTTACGAACCAAGACCCATGGACTCACTGTATTTCTAGCGGATGGTTCCCGCATCAGATCGGGACAAGTAACCCAGGAAACTTTGCCTCTGCCTGCTTCCACTTCCTCCCAACACAAGGAACTGCTGGTTCTTGATGCTATCTCCTCCCCTATGTTTCCCATCATCCTGGGCATTCCTTGGCTGCAGGCCCACAACCCATACATTCATTGGACATCTGGAGAAGTGAAATTCTCATCCTCTTACTGTCTTGAACATTGTTTTAAGAAGGAGTCGGATTCCTCTGCCACCCTACTTTGTTTAGACACCGACCAGAAACTTTGCCAAGTCATACCCAAACAATATCATGAATTCATTGATGTTTTTAGTAAAAAAGGGGCAGACTCTCTTCCACCTCATCGCCCATATGATTGCCCCATCGAATTGCTGCCAGGATCCGAAATACCATTCGGACGCATTTTCCCATTATCTGAGAAAGAACAGGAAGTACTAAAAACATATATAGATGAGAACCTGGCCAAAGGTTTTATACGCCATTCTACCTCTCCAGCTGGCGCCGGAATATTCTTCGTCACCAAAAAGGACAAATCTCTCTGGCCGTGCATCGACTATCGTGAACTAAACAAGATCACGGTCAAAAACCGGTATCCCTTACCTTTGATACCTGAACTTTTTCAAAAATTAAGGACTGCCGTCATCTTCACCAAACTTGACCTGAGAGGGGCTTATAATTTAATCCGTATCCGGGCTGGACATGAGTGGAAGACAGCATTCCGAACCCGATTCGGGCATTATGAATACCTGGTCATGCCCTTTGGACTCTGCAACGCCCCTGCAACCTTCCAACACCTGATTAACGACGTCCTCAGGGACTTTCTAGATGTATTTGTAATTGCATACTTGGACGATATATTGATTTTCTCAGAATCCCGTGAATTGCATCAGGAACATGTCCGCAGGGTGTTGGGTCGTCTCCGCTTACACAGTCTGTACGCGAAAGCGGAAAAATGTGAGTTCGAACAACAGAGTATCCAATTCTTGGGGTTAATCATCTCTGCAACAGGCATCAAGATGGACCCACAAAAAGTTTCCGCTCTTCTGGACTGGCTGGTACCCTTGGACAAGAAGGGTGTTCAGCGGTTTGTGGGGTTTGCAAACTTCTACAGAAAGTTCATCAGGGGGTTCTCAGCCATAATTGCACCCATCACACAGTTAACCAAACAAAATATCCGTTTCTCTTGGAACCAACCTGCTCAAGACGCTTTTGAAAACCTCAAGAGACTGTTTACTTCAGCACCCATCCTCAGTCACCCTGAACTGTCCTTACCGTTTATTTTAGAGGTTGATGCCTCCGAGATTGCGGTAGGTGCGATTCTTTCACAGCGCAAAGGTAGCAAGGAAATTATGCATCCTGTAGGGTTCTTCTCCCGTAAACTCTCCCCTGCGGAGAAGAATTATGACGTTGGTGACCGAGAACTTCTCGCTATTAAAACTGCTCTAGAAGAATGGAGGTACCTGTTGGAAGGGGCTATGCATCCAGTACTAATCTATACTGACCATAAAAACCTAGAGTACTTGCGATCTGCCAAACGACTGAAGCCTCGACAAGCCCGCTGGGCTCTGTTTTTCTCACGTTTCTCCTTCCATATCACATACCGCCCAGGCTCTAAAAATGTTAAACCGGATGCATTATCACGTATGCATGACAATCCTAAGGACTTATCTACTCCTGACACCATCTTACCCGCAAACAGTTTTCTACTGCTGCAAACAGATTTACTTTCCCCGATTAAGGAAGCATCCTCTGAATCAGCCAGACCTACTGGAATTTCTCTAGTATGTAGAGATGGCCTGTTCTGGAAGGGAAGCCAAATTTTTGTTCCTGAAGACATTCGGGTCAAGGTTTTAACTCTTCTCCACGACCATCCTTTGGCAGGCCACTTTGGAGTCCGCAAGACTCTGGAACTAGTGCAGCGTACATTCTGGTGGCCCAATCTGAAGGACTTCTGTGAAAAGTATGTTAGTTCCTGTCCCATCTGCATCCAGAATAAGTCATCCAGGAATCGAGCTTGGGGCCTATTGAAACCATTGCCTGTACCCGACAGACCATGGAAAATGATTTCTATGGACTTTATTGTGGAACTTCCATGCTCTGAAGGATGCTCAGCTATCTTTGTAGTTGTGGACCGTCTAACCAAAATGGCTCATTTTTTACCTTTAAGGGGAACCCCGTCTGCCACTGAAACTGCTCGCGTATTTGTCAAGGAGATCATCAGACTTCATGGAGTGCCTGTCAACATAGTTTCGGATAGAGGGGTTCAATTCACCTCACGTTTCTGGAGATCCCTGTGTGAAACCCTAAAAATTGAATTAGCCTTGTCCTCGGCCTATCACCCTCAAACGGTCAGACAGAGAGGACTAATCAGACTTTGGAACAATACATCAGATGTTTCACATCATTCACACAAGATGATTGGGTATCCCTACTACCCTTAGCGGAATTTGCTTACAATAATGCCAAACATTCTGCCACCGGTCAATCTCCTTTTTTCCCCAATTACGGCTTTCACCTAACCTTTTTACCTGATTTCCTTCCAGAGTCTTCGGTCCCAGCAGTACAGAATACTGTGGAGTTCCTCAGTCACAACAGTCGGTTGTTGCAGGAAACAGTGTCCAAGGCCCAGGCAGATGGTAAGAAAATCTTCGATCGGAAAAGAAGGGGGGAGCTGAACTTACAAATTGGCGATCAGGTATGGCTTTCTACCATCAATATAAAGTTAGCATGTCCTTCTAAGAAGTTGGCACCCAGATTCATGGGACCCTTTCCAGTTAGAAGGAAGATAAATGAAGTGTCTTATGAACTGACTTTGCCTGATTCATTGAAAATTCATCCATTTTTCCATATATCTCTGCTCAAACCTGCTGTCCCTGATCCCTTCCCTGCTAGAGGGACAAGACCCCCTGAACCTGTGGTAGTTGATGGCAGCGAGGAATTTGAGGTTGAGGCTATCCTTGATTGTAGAAGAAGGCAAGGGCAAAATCAATTCTTAATCAAATGGAAAGGCTACGGCCCAGAAAGTAACTCATGGGAACCGGACAGTAATGTGCATGCCAGGCGTTTAGTACGCGCCTATTTCTCTACTCATCCTGAGAAGAAGAGGTTGTTGGGCATCCGGAGGCTGCCCCTTGGGGGGGGGGCAATGTCAGGGATCCACCAGCACCAGATCAGGGCGCTTGCATGCGTCTAGGAGCCGGCGCGTCCCGGTTCTGACACAGCGCCGAGCTTCCACTGTTGCCGTGCGTCAGCACGGCGCGTGCACGGACACGCGCGCGTCCGCGGTAGCGCCGGTTTGGCGCCAACCAGCACTTAAAAGTTCCCCTGTTTCATGGGAACATTGCTGCTTCGTCTCAGCTCTGTGACTCTGCTTGTAACCTGTATCCTGATCGCTTGCTACCTGATTGACCCGGCTTGTTTGACCATCCGACCTGCTCCAACCCCGATCCGGCCTGTTTGACTACTCTTCTGTCTGTACCTACCACCGTTGCCGACCTTGCCTGTTCACCAACTCTGCCTTGCTTGCTGTTATTACCTGTGCCAGCTACCTGCCGACCCGGACTGTCCGACTCTGCTTGTGCCTGCCATTCACTTGCTGTTGCACCTTTAGCTTCACCTTCAGTGATCTCTCCCTCCAGTGTGTCAAGTCTGCTGCCGTTCCAGTCTCCTCTCACCTGCAATCCAGAGTGTCAAGTCTGCTGCTGTTCCAGTCTCCACTCACCTGCAGCCCAGCCATCCCTGGAGGGATCTCTGCCTCCACATCAGAGACTATACAGGCACTCCTACCCCACTGCACTCAGGAGACCACTGTCCCCACTCCAGTGGCTCCTGAACCAGCGTTGTATGAGAGGTCTTCTCCTACAGTCAGGCTCTCCTACCAGGTACCTAACACATTGGCTCCCAATGCTGCCAATCAAACTCAGTTTGCCAAATCAGGAGAGAGAGACGGGGCCGAACCGCTGCTCCGTGTTTGAATGGATACACGGAGCTGCAGCTCAGCTCGGGTGCCCCCATAGCAAGATGCTTGCTGTGGGGGCACTTAAAGGGAGGGAAGGGTCAGGAGCTCCAGCCAGGGACCTGAGAAGAGGAGGATCTAGGCTGCCCTGTGCAAAACCACTGCACAGAGCAGGCAAGTATGACATGCTTGTTATGTTAATAGAAAAAAAACCCCCAAAAAATAGATTTTGCAATCACTTTAACTTTACAGTAGGGATTAACCGATATAGTTTATTGGTGCTGATATTTTTTGCCCATATTTTGTTCATTTGAATTTTTATTTATTTATTTATTTTTTTACACTGTCATTTTAAATTTTTTTTTGTTTTTTTGCACTGTTATTGCTGTCAACATTCCTTGTGACAGTACTAGGCAGTGACAGATACTCTTTATGGAGAGATCAGGGGTCTATAAGACCCCCAACCCCTCCTCTGCACTTCAAAGTATTCAAAACGTCAAGATCTGCATTTCTGAATACTTTATTTTTTAAACTGGCGCCTTTAAGATGCCAGTATTCGGGGAAGTGATGTCATGACATTGCTTCGGGATTACTAGATCCGAGACCCGAACGAAACATTACCTGTGTTTGGGTCTTCGGCCAGCCGACGGATGTGCCGGCTGGTTGCTCAGGCCTCTGGGTGGGATGGGAGAGCCCGGACGAGCGGCTGAAGGCTGCGCACAGGGGCAGCGCTGTCCCCTCCCGTTGCTTGTAATAACAGCCGAGCCACATTGGTTGTTTTAAAACAATAAAGCCGACCGTCCGCTCTAAAGAACGGTACTGGGGTGATGCCAGCAGCTGCATGCATCACCCTGGCAAAACCCCTTGAAGCAATATCGGTACTATTGATCAGTTTTTTGACCGATACTTCTAAAAAAAGTGAATATCAGCCGCCGATAATCGGTCGATCCCTACTTTACAGCAGAGGAGCATTACTCATTGGAGGGGATAGATTAAACCCAAAATGACCCCAGCCACCCCCCCCCCCCCCCATTCCAATAGGTTGAAAACTCCTATAGAGACTTTACTTCATGCATTTCAAACTCAGGTCCAAGGATGGGCAGAAAGGCAGTTGTACCTTCAACCAAGGGCTGCACTACAGTCTTTTAGAAGCAGCTTATTGGAAATATCCCATTTATGATCAAAAAAAAGAAAAAAAAAGTTAAAAGCCAAAAAATAGGATTTTTTAAAACAGCTTACCTGTAAAATCCTTTTCTTTCGAAGGACATCACGGGACACAGAACCACAGTAATTACTGATGGGTTATATAGGTATCACTGGTGATTGGACACTGGCACACCCCATCAGGAAGTTCAACCCCCTATATAATCCCTCTCCCTTGCAGGGATACCTCAGTTTTGTAGCCAAGCAATATAGTGTATTATTAGAAGAGGGGCGGGACCTCTGTGTCCCGTGATGTCCTTCGAAAGAAAAGGATTTTACAGGTAAGCTGTTTTAAAAAAATCCTATTTTCTTTCTCGAACATCACGGGACACAGAGCCACAGTAATTACTGATGGGATGTCCCAGAGCAATGCTACCTGAGGGGGGGGGAACCACGACCAAGTAGGGTGCAATCAGACCTGAGGACCCTGTACCGCTGCCTGCAGCACACTACGCCCAAAGGCGATATCCTCCTGCCTTCTCACATCCACCTGATAGAATCTGGTGAATGTATGAACTGAAGACCAGGTTGCGGCCTTGCAGATTTGAGCCATAGAGGCCCGGTGATGCACTGCCCAAGAAGCACCAATAGCCCTTGTGGAATGTGCCCTGATCTGAAACGGAGGAATCTTCTGTTTCAAACCGTAAGCTTGAATGATCAATTGTCGAATCCATTTAGAAATGGTAGCTTTCGACGCTGCCTGTCCTCTATTGGGACCCTCTGGCAGCACAAACAAAACATCCGTCTTGCGGATCTGAGCAGTTGCCCCTAGATAGGCCTTAACTGCTCTTACTACATCCAACGAATGTAGAGATCTCTCTTCCGGAGAACAGGGATCTGGAAAAAAGGAAGGTAGAACAATGTCTTGGTTTAAATGAAAATCAGAAACCACCTTCGGTAAAAAACTAGGATGAGGGCGTAGTACCACTCTATCCCTGTGTATAATCAAATAAGGCTCCTTACAGGAAAGAGCTGCTAATTCTGATACTCTTCTAGCAGAAGAGATGGCCACCAGAAAAATTAATTTCCTTGTCAACAAGACCAAAGGAATCTGACTTATTGGTTCAAAAGGCTGTTTCTGTAACACAGCCAGGACCAAATTCAAGTCCCAGGGGTTTAGGGGCGCTTTAACCGGAGGATTAAGACGCATCACCCCCTGCATAAAGTTTCGGACCAAAGAATGCGAAGCAAGTGGCCGCTGAAATAATACTGATAAAGCAGAGACCTGACCCTTGATGGTACTCAAGGCCAGCTTCATCTCTAATCCCATCTGTAGAAAATCAAGGATTCTACCTATGACATATTTCCTGGGATGCCAACCTCTGGATTCACACCAGGTTATATAAGCTTTCCAGACTATGATAAATCATCCTGGAAGCTGGCTTCCTTGCATTAATCAAGGTAGATATGACAGGACCTGAGAGCCCACGACTCTTCAGAACGTGGGTCTCAATAGCCAAACCGTCAAATTTAGCATTTGTAAGGCAGGATGGAACACTGGACCTTGAGATAACAGGTCTGGGCGTACCGGTAGGGTCCACGGGGAACCCACCGTCATCCTTACTATTTCTGCATACCAAGTCCTTCTGGGCCAAGCGGGGGCCACCAGAAGTACCAACTTCCTTTCCTGCCTGATCCTGCGAAGGAGTCGTGGCAGTAGCAGAATAGGCGGGAATGCGTAAATCAGTGAGAACCGATGCCACGGAATCACCAACACATCCGTCCCGCATGCAAGAGGATCTTTTGTCCTTGCCACAAATCTGTCTATCTTTTTGTTGAATCGGGATGCAAAAAGATCTACATCTGGAACCCCCCATCTTTGGCATATGGCCCAAAAGACGTCGGGATGCAGAGACCATTCCCCTGGAAGTAACTGCTGGCGACTTAGATAGTCCGCCTGCCAATTCTCTATTCCCGGGATGAAAACTGCCGATATGCATGGCACACGCATCTCTGCCCAGACTAAGATCTGGTTCACCTCTTTTTGAGCAGCTCGGCTCCGGGTGCCTCCCTGATGATTGACATAAGCCAATGCTGTGGCATTGTCGGACTGGATCCTGACCGGCAACCTTGTAGCCTGATAGTCCAGGCTTTTAGGGCTAGGTATACTGCCCGGATCTCCAGAATGTTAATGGGTAAGGTCCTCTCTGTCTTGGACCATATCCCTTGGACCGCAGCCTGTTCCAGAACTGCTCCCCAACCTGACAGACTGGCATCTGTTGTTACCACCGTCCAGGTAACCGGTAGAAAGGATTTCCCCTTCTGCAGGTTTTCGGGTATGAGCCACCAATTGAGGCTCTGACGCACCGCATGCGACAGGTGCATCGGAAAGTCTAATGCCTGAACTTTCTTGTTCCAGGTCGACAGAATACTGTGTTGCAGCATTCTTGAGTGAAACTGAGCATAGGGAACTGCTTCGAATGAAGACACCATCTTCCCTAGCAGCCTCATACAAAGGCGGACTGAGGGACCCTTCTTGGTCCTTACTGCCAGAATCAGCTCTCTCAAAGCAGTGATCTTTGCCTGGGGTAGAAATATTTTCTCCTGGCTTGTATCTATAATCAGACCTAAATACTCCAGTCTTCTTACTGGTTTTAGGAAAGACTTTTCTAAGTTGAGGATCCAACCCAGGTGTTCTAGATACCCGACTGTGGTCCTCAAGTTTCCTTTCAAAAGAGGCTACCGACCGGTCTATCAAGAGCAGGTCGTCTAGGTATGCTATGACAGCTATACCCTGAGCCCTTAATCTGGCCAGAGGAGGAGCCAAGATCTTTGTGAACACTCGAGGTGCAGTGGCTATCCCGAAAGGCAGAGCCACAAACTGGAAATGGCGCCCTCCTACCTCGAAGCGCAGAAACTTCTGATGAGCAGGAAAAATGGGCACATGCAGATATGTATCTCTGATGTCTATTGATGCCAGAAATTCTCCTCCCTGCAGGGTGGGAACTACTGTTCGAATTGATTCCATGCGGAAGGATTGAATCCTTAGGAATCGGTTCAGATCCCTTAAGTCCAGAATGGGCCTGACATCCCCATTTGGCTTTTGGACCGTAAAAAGGTTGGAATAGAAGCCCAATCCCTGGTCCTTTGCGGGAACGATCATAATGACCTCCTGCGACAAAAGTTGCTCTAACGCTAGAAGGAGCGACTGCTTCTTCTCTGGGAACATTTGATCTGAGGAACCGAGGAGAGGGGAATTCCTGAAACTCCAGCTTGTACCCTAAGGTTACCGTGGAGATTACCCATCTGTCCTGGAAGTCCTCCTGCCAGAGCTCTGAGAACTGTCGCAGTCTTCCCCCCACTCGAGTGAGCGGGTGTTTTGCCTAGTAGGCTTCTTTCCCCAGGACTTCTTTTGTCTCTGGGGTTGACTCTTGTCTCTGGACCCCGCCGTCGAGACTGCCTGGAGGCTGAAGCCCCCGGCGCTGGGGAAAGAGTCCGTTTGAAAGAGGGACGCTTACTCTTCTTCTTGACAGGTAAGAGAGTGCTTTTCCCACAAGAGATTCTCTTGATATAGTTATCCAAGTCCTCCCCAAACAACCTTGCACCACGAAATGGAAACCCAGCCAGTAGCTTCTTACATGGTGCTTCGGCTGACCAATTTTTCAACCATAGGATTCTACGTATATGCACCAACCCCAGTGAAAGACGGGAGGTTTGCACGATAGAATCTCTAATGGCGTCAACCACAAAGCATAAGGCCGCTGGAAGGTTAGCAAACCCCTGGGCCTGCTGTTCAGGTAATACTTTGATGACCTGCTTAACATGGTCTCTTAAGTATTGACAGACTCCAATCGCTGCTACTGCAGGTTGGGCCACTGATCCTGCTAAGGAGAAAACATCCTTCAATAGGGATTCCATCCTTTTATCTACAGGATCCCTGAGCATCGTCTACAGGACAAGTCAGGCTATTATTTACGGAGGAAATGGCGGCATCAATAGCCGGTATTCCCCACATTTTAATAAAACTTTTCTTCCATCGGATAAAGTGTTGAAAACTTTCTCGGCGGAAAAAAACGTTTGTCTGGGTGATCCCACTCAGAATAAATGAGCTTTTCAAGTAAAGTATGAACAGGAAAAGCATGTGCTGCTTGGAAAGGTTTCAGTGACCCCAAAGCAGAAGAGGATTCTTTAGCAGTTTCAGGTATGGGCAACTTAAATGTGGAGCGGACCAATCCAGTGAGGATCTGCACTAAGACCTTCTCCTCTTGGGAAGTCGCAGAGGGTCCCTCTCCACCTGAATCCTCCGAAGAGGAATCATCCGTCCCATCCCGATCCTCTGAAAGGGATTCATCTCCTTTATCCCAGAGCTCCTCTGTCTGAGGGTCTTGGGGAACAGAGGAAAGCCTAGTGCGTTTTCTTCCACTGAGTGAAGACGTAATCACGGCCATTAATCTTTCCTCTAGACCATTAATGGTTGAGGAAAAAACCTCTTGTGTAATATATACAGGGGCTGAAGTGCCAGAAGCAGGTGTAGCCCCTGACCCCGATGGCTCTCCCTGGCTAGCCGTCCCTGGCCCATCTTTAGGGGGGGAAGATGCTGCCGACAGGGGGCCCTCAGAACCTGAACGAGATCCCCTAGTGTCTCTGGTTCCTGGGGTGCTTGAACCTCTTCTACCCATAGTGCAAAGCAACAAGGTGTGAGGTATACAAATGAACACTGCCCGCTGAGCGATGTAGTCTGGCTAAAAGCCTTGCTACCCAATGCTCAGTCCAGTGTTACTTCAGTAAATGCTGCCTAGGAGAATGCCTGTGTCCCACCTTACATGCGACCGTCAGCTCTGTGTCTCTCAGAAGGCTGTGTGCACCTGTACAGAGTGCCTTTAATAGCCTGCAGCTGGCCTGAGTGGGAGTCTAAGCACCTGTGCTGACGTCCTGCCCCCTCCTCTACCGCCCCCCCCCTCGAGTTTTGAAAAAAAACGAGCGCTTCCCGCGCTGCCGACTCTCCTGTCATGCTTCCAGAGAAAGGCTGGGTATGGGGGGGGGGGGGGGGGGAGGCTGGTAACAAGATCTGCCTGAACGGCTATCTTGAGAGATGGTGGCCATTAGGCCGCAGAGCCCGGGTGGTATAACCACTTTCTAGACCCCTGTGGCCCCTCTCTAGCCTAGGGGGGGGGGGGGGGGGGAACATTCAAACATGAGAAATCCCCCTTTCCACCTTACCTGTTTGCAGCCTGCTTGAGACGCAGGGACATAATCAGCGATGAAAAAACACCTGAGACAGACAGTCAGCATGTGTAGGTTTGTGCTCTTGGCAGCCCCCGGTGGTCACAATAGGCATAGCATGCATTTACCTTAAAGGAGAAAAGCCACTAGAACTCAAAAATTCTGTGGAATCTCCTCTTACCTTATCCAGCCGCAGGGTGCTGTTTACACAGACCCAATCTTCACCTCTCACGGTGGGCTCCGTTTGAAAAAACCGTCAGAGACTGGGGCCCCCATCAGTAGGGGGATCCAACAGTTCTGGGACCGTAAAGCACCTCGCCAGAAATTAGGAAGTTTAAAGCCATTTTCTGATCTGCGGGGTCCAGCTCTCTAAAAAGAGAAGCATTACGGGTAAAACCTTGCTTCTTCGGACACGAGGCCCGGGTACCATTCAATTCGGCCATGAAAAGACACTTTGAATGGATCCGGTTCGCCTGGCTTGCCCCAGTATAGGATCTTAGGATATTCCCTTTGGAGCTCAGCACAGGACATCTTTACACGTCCATCACCTAAGACACTGGCGTAAAAACTGAGGTATCCCTGCAAGGGGGAGGGATTATATAGGGGGTTGAACTTCCTGATAGGGTGTGCCAGTGTCCAATCACCAGTGATACCTATATAACCCATCAGTAATTACTGTGGCTCTGTGTCCCGTGATGTTCGAGAAAGAAATGACCTCTGTATTTTGATAGATATAACCGATAAATGGAAACATTTTAGCATTGAAATCAATGGGCAGCGACGAAGCGCCTGCAAAGCGCCATCGCAGCAGCGCTTTGATCCCTTTATTCGGCCGCTAGCGGGGGTTAAAAACGCCCCGCAAAGATGATGGTAAAGCGCCGATAAAACTAGCGTCGCTTTACCACCGACGCCCCCGCGCTGGCAGTATGAAAGGGCTCTTATAATGGAAAAAAAAAAATAAATAAATAAAGGGGGGGGGGGGGAATGGGGGAGCGCTAATCCCATCTATTAGTGGCTTGCGGGACTTCATAATTGGACATTTTTTTTTTTATGCACGTAGTTTGTTTATTAGCACAGGGCACTTTGCATTTTATTAGCGAATGATATATTGTTTGTTTTTTTTTCACAAAAATTAAGTAATATTTGATACATTGCGCATGGTATAGGTGATATATACAGTGAGGGAAAAAATTATTTGATCCCCTGCTGATTTTGTACATTTGGCCACTGACGAAGAAATGATCGGTCTATAATTTCAATGATAGGTTTATTATAATAGTGAGAGACAGAATAACAACAAAAATATTCAGAAAAACGCATTTCAAAAAAGTTATAATTGATTTGAATTTTAATGAGTGAAATAAGTATTTGACCCCTTCACAAAACATGACTTGGTACTTGGTGGGAAAACCCTTGTTGGCAATCAGAGGTCAGACGTTTCTTGTAGTTGGCCACCAGGTTTGCACACATCTCAGGAGGGATTTTGTTCCACTCCTCTTTGCAGATCCTCTCCAAGTCATTAAGGTTTCGAGGCTGACGTTTGGTAACTCGAACCTTCAGCTCCCTCCAAATATTTTCTATGGGATTAAAGTCTGGAGACTGCCTAGGCCACCCCAGGACCTTATTGTGCTTTTTCTTGAGCCTCTCCTTTGTTGCCTTGGCCATGTGTTGTGGGTCATTGTCATGCTGGAAGACCCATCCATGCCCCATTTTCAATGCCCTGGCTAAGGGAAGCCAAGATTTGACAGTACATGGCCCCTTCCATCATCCCTTTGATGCAGTGAAGTTGTCTTGTCCCCTTAGCAGAAAAACACCCCCTAAAACATAATGTTTCCACCTTCATGACGGTGGGGATGGTGTTCTTGGGGTCATTGGCAGCATTCCTTCTCCAAACACGGCGAGTTAAGCTGATGCCAAAGAGCTTGATTTTGGTCTCATCTGACCACAACACTTTCACCCAGTGCTCCTCTGAATCATTCAGATGTTTATTAGCAAACTTCAGACGGGCCTGTACATGTGCTTTCTTGAGCAGGGGGACCTCGTGGGCGCTGCAGGAATTCAGTCCTTCACAGAGTAGTGTGTTACCAATTGTTTTCTTGGTGACTATGGTCCCAGCTGCCTTGAGATCATTGACAAGATTCTCCCGGGTAGTTCTGGGCTGATTCCTCACCGTTCTCATGATCATTGAAACTCCATGAGGTGAGATCATGCATGGAGCCCCAGACCGAGGGAGATTGACAGTTTTTTTGTGTTTCTTCCATTTGCGAACAATCGCACCAACTGTTGTCACCCTCTCACCAAGCTGCTTGGCGATGATCTTGAAGCCCATTCCAGCCTTGTGTAGGTCTACAATCTTGTCCCCGTCATCCTTGGACAGCTCTTTGGTCTTGGCCATGGTGGAGAGATTGGAATCTGATTGATTGCTTCTGTGGACAGGTGACCTTTATACTGGTAACAAGCTGAGATTAGGAGCACTTCCTTTAGGAGAGAAATCTTGCCGATTGATAGGGGATCAAATACTTATTTCACTCATTAAAATGCAAATTAATATCTAAAACTTTTTTGAAATGCGTTTTTCAGGATATTGTTGTTTTTTCTGTCTCTCACTGTTAAAATAAACCTACCATTAAAATTATGGACTGATCATTTCTTTGTCAGTGGGCAAAGGTACAAAATCAGCGGGGGCTCAAATAATTTTTTTCCCCTCACTGTACAGTTCATATATACTGTATATTTTTCTAGGTTTGCGCATGGGATTAGCGCTTTTCCCCATTTTTTTCCATTACAGGGCTAACATTAAAATTGACTGTATCCAGTTCCCTACCGCAAAAGGAAAATAACAAATGCCATAAAAAGTCTGGAGGACTACTAGACTCAGCAAGCCTACTATGGGAAAATATAGAATATGATAAAGCAAAGAAAAAAATCTAAGAGACGTTCTGCATCCAAAGGATAAAAAAAACAAAAAACAAAAATCCATTTGCTGTGTGCAGTGTGTGCCCAGGCTGGACATCCTGGCATCCTGGCCCAGCTCTCCAGCAATTCTATGAACTGCTCCCGGCTCAGCACCCCTTCTCCCTGCTCAGCCTCTCCTCCAGCCAGAGGAGCAGGGTGCTGTGGTGCTGTGAAACTAACTCCAGATCCCCCACATTTCTGAGCCAAGCAACCACCTCCTGCAATATCCTGGGGGAGGGTGGCAGCAACAGTGGGGATGACAGGCCGCCAGGGATCCCCAGCTGGACTTCACTCTGCTGGCCGCTCGCTCCTCCCGCCATGTCAGCGGCTGCTGCGCCACGCTTTTCCTGCTCCATCCCCGCTGTGCCGTTAATCATGTTCACTAATGCTGGCGGTGCCAAGCAGTTCTCTGTGTCCAGAGGGCCTGTGGGGCCCGGCCAAGACCCCGCAGCCTGCCCTGTAGCAAAGGCACCTGTCACTGACAAAATCACAGGTGCCAGGGTGCAATTTCTAGTCGCCACGGCGACCTGGGGATTTGTCAAGCCATGATTTAAAAGCTTAAACAAAGCTTGCCGAAAGCTCTACAAATCCTTCACCAAAGCTCCCTGTTCACACTGCTCTTATACAAGTTAATCACTTCCGGACCGCCCGCCGTACGTCCGTACTTTGGCGTTGAATACCGTTGTTATGGCAGCAGATAGCTGCCAAAACCCCGGTATTTTTAAAAACGGTGGGTGGTCCGCTTTCAGATAAAAGTGGTCGCCCCCAGATCACTTTTATCAGTGGCGGGAGAGGTGCCCACCCCCCTCGCGCCACATTTCGGTCATCTCCGCCACTTACCGGAGCAGTCGGTAGCGGCGGAGCCGATCCAATCCTTTCCCCTCTGAGGCTGGAAGTCGAGAGCCCCCACTCGACTCCATACCATTGGATAATGGAAGAGACGTCAAATGTCTTAAAGGGGGGGAATTTTTTATTTTTTCTTTCCCCCATTTAAATTGCCCGTCCCGCCTTGCTCGCATGCAAAAGCGAACGCATACGTAAGTCGCGCCCACATATGTGAACGGTGTTCAAACCACACATGTGAGGTATTGCCACAATCGTTAGAGCGAGAGCAATATGTCTAGCAAAAGACCTCCTCTAACTCAAAACTGGTAACCTGAAAAAATGTCTAAATTTTGCCTATGAAGATTTTAAGGGTCAAAGTTTGTCTCCATTCCAAGAGCGGGCGCAATTTTGAAGCGTGGCGGGTATCAATTTACTCGGCGTAACATTATCTTTCACAATATAAAAAAAAAAAAATGGGCTAACTTTACTGTTTTTTTTTTTGTTTTTTTTTTTTTAATGAAAAAAATAAGTGTATTTTTTCCCAAAAAAATTGCGTTTGTAAGACTGCTGCGTGAATACGGTGTGACAAAGTATTGGAACGACCGCCATTTTTTTCTCTAGGGTGTCTGAAAAAATATACATAATGTTTGGGGGTTCTAAGTAATTTTCTAGTAAAAAAGGCTGATTTTAACTTGTAAACACAAAGTGTAAAAAATAGACCCGGGCCTTACTCCTACCAAAATTGCTTTTTATTCTAGTTTTGGATAAAGTGTAAAGCCATTAGGATCTCTTTTTCGTGACCGCCCCCCCCCCCCCCCCCACATGGCCAAAGAAACAGGAAGTGATTGGAATATCCCTGTGATTTCTTATTTTTTTGCTGTCCATATTGTGGATGGTTACCCTCCTAGCTTCCTATGTGGTTATGGAACGGGAAGTGAAATTTCCTTGGTAAACGTTAATAGAAACTCAACAGATGTCTTAACACTTCTACTTAAAAAGCAACGGAAAAAAAAAAATCTGTTTGAAGATACACTTAAAACCCGTCTCACTTATTACAGAGCATGCCCAGTGAATAATGGGGATGGAGACACATTGGGACCACAAGTAAGTTAATATACTGCAATAAATGAAAAACAAGAGCTTACTTACCACTGGCACAGGTCAGAATAATACCATCGATACAGCTGCAGAGAACACAGATCAACGCGATGGTCTATGGAGCGATACTGGGAGCAGAAAGAACACATCCAGGTCACAAAATAAATACTAAACAAAGCATTCCCATTCCAGCAATACAAAAGCAGTCCCTTCTGCACACATTCATTTAATCGCTCAATAATGTCATCTCTCTCATCAGTTTATAATATTTATGGTTGGTTCCCTACATAAGACAACCAGCAATTAGACCCCTGATGTCTCCCCTGCTCTACATGGTGGTTGGTTGGTCGCACTAACAGGGACCCGTGGAAGCGATCCAGTAGCTGTACAGCCACCAAATCGCTTCCACCTGACAGTGAAAAGTTGGCTTGTCAGATTTTCTCTCTACAGCAGCCAGCAGGGAGTATAAAACGGTGTCTTCTGCTACAGAGGTATGTCATCAATTAGTGGCAGCTACAGGGTTAAATAAAGTGTGAAAGGCTTAGATCAGTGATGGTGAACCTTGGCACCCCAGATGTTTTGGAACTACATTTCCCATGATGCTCATCCACTCTGCAGTGTAGCGGAGTATCATGGGAAATGTAGTTCTAAAACATCTGGGGTGCCAGGGTTCACCATCACTGGCTTAGTTTATCTTTCTGACCATATCTCATATTATAACTATATTGAGGGTGTAACATAAAACAAGGTCACATTCCCCAAACCTCCCCCCCCCCCCATCTTGGAACTGTACCCCCACTGATTCAGGGTGCTACTACCTGCAGCCTCCTGTCTGTTTGAATTTGGTACACAGCTGCATGATCCATTCACAGGGATCTGAGAATGGAAAGACTACAAGGCCCATCTGCCACTACAGCAGAGGAACTCACAGATCTAATTATAACACTATGTGGTGGTGTCACTGCACTTGTACTCCATTGATTTCATCCTCCAGCCTCACAATAGGTGCGTACCTCTGTACAGTCCTGGGGCTCGTATGTAAACAATGCATTGCAACAGTGATAAAAATCTGCAGGCTTCAATGTGAAAACAATTAATCCATGCACTTTTTTTTTTTTTTTTACATGGGTGCATTTATTCATTTTTTAACAAAAGGTGGACCATGCCTTTACAGACATCATATAAACACATCTGCAGGCTTACCCTATGCAGTTATCAAAGAGCCACGAGGATAAGTAGTTAAAGTGTAGCACCACTTTTGTTGAGAAAAAAGCATTCCCCTCTGGATGATCTCTGTACATTGCAAGGATTATAACAACCTGTGTTGCAGATTCCTATCTTTTGTTATTCTGAAGAAATCCATGTGCATTCGTCTGTATCTCTGTTCTGAGTAGGTCTAATGGGAGGAGTTTCACAATTATCAGTCAGCTGTGGCAGCTGCAGAGCACTAATGAGGAAATCTGCTGGGCCTGCATCACTTTAGAAGTGTTCCTATTGAAAATATCTCACCAAAAAAAAAAAAAACATTTTTGTTGCAGGTGATGCCTGAAATCTGACTTGTATCTTAGTGCAGACTTCTGGGAAAACTGGTGAGCCAATCACACAAGCAGGAAATGATGTTTCTGGGGAGTGGTCAGTACAACATTCTGTATACAGAACACCTCCATGTAGCCATATTGCATTTATAGAATATTACAGCGGCTGCAGATTGAAAAGGAAAGGTCGTTTTTAAATAACATTCATGTACAATATGACTTGTATCGCAATTGTACACGCTGTATTATTTTTTCTTTTTTTGCTATTTTTTTCCCCACGAAAGTGGAGTTACCCTTTAAGTGGGCCAAAGACATTGAATTATAGCTGGCCCTGTGCTTCACATCACTAAATAATCCTGATTCCAGCGATCAGAGAGATTCCAGGTAGACCCAAAACAAGAACTGTAATCTGTGCAACACAAAAGAGAATATTTCATACTCCTATCCTTACCTGGATTGCATCTTCAATAAACACAACAGCTTGTTTTAAATAAAGACGATCACACACAGCACCTGGGGGGAAAAGAAAAAAAAAATAGGATGCATTAAGGTGAAAAAACACAAAGGTTTACAACCCCTTTAAGATGTGTCCCTTGTTCTATTGTGAAAAAAAATGATGTGTCCCTTGTGCTGATTCTTCTTCTTTTAGTAGAAATCCTCCATGCCTCCCCCCACCCCTGTAATCTTCGGGTGCAGTGGGGGGCGGGGTAATACAAATAAGGAGCTGTCATAAGCTTTCTTTAAAAAGTGTTAATATTGTAGCTGCTGACTTGTGATATTAGGACACTCACCTGTCCTGGAGTCCAGCGTTGTCGGCACCGCAGCTGACGTTTCCGTCAGCTGTGGGGTGCTGCCGCTGCCATTGCCGGTAGGGGATCCCGGCAGTGAAGCATTGCGGCTTCACGGCCGGGTCCCTACTGCGCATGCTCGAGGCACGCTGCACTCTCTTACTGGCCCGACAGGAGGGGAAGGAGGAGGGAGCCGGACTTCTGACGTACCTCGCCACGGCAAGGTCTGGCAAAAAAGGGGACAGGGTACTCTGTGGACAGGTACCCGCTCCCCCCCCCCCCCGAAAGATGCCAAATGTGGCACCGGGGGGGGGTTAGACAGATAGGCGGAAGTTCCACTTTTGGGTGGAACTTCGCTTTAAAGGATGTTATGCAGCACAGTGTTTGTGCTGTATAATTTGCCCCCCCCCCCACCCCACGTATCACCTGAAATACCTGCTCTCCCCTTTGTGAAACAGATCACGGTTCATCATGGCTGCTGAGCCCTGACACCCTGGTCAGTTTACATGCCTCCGTCATCCGCAGCTCTCCTGTCCTCCTGCCTGTCAGCTCGTGACAGTGCCACTCCTGCTGCTATAAAACTATCGTACTATCATGCCATCCCCTTGGGTTAAATAAGGACATGTGCCACACAGTATGTGTTATAAAAAAGATGCCAATTTATACCCGATTTCAGAGCATCTCCCAGCGCTCCCGTGACTCCTCGGCTCTCTCCTCCTCTCCTCCTGGCTGACATCAGTGGGAGTTCTCGGCCCCGCCCGCTGGAGCTGTTAGCCCGGGAGAGGAGAGAGCTGAAGAGTCACGGGAGCGTCAGGAGACGCTCTGAAATCAGGTAGAAACGGGCATCTTTTTTATAAAACACATATTGTGCTGCGCATGTACTTATTTAACAGAGGGGATGGCAGGATAGTACGATAGTGGCTTTACAACCACTTTAAGAGTGCCCAATTATGCCCACCCCTTCCACCCAGCTCCTCCAATCACAGAAGCCGTACTACAATTTCTATGAAAGGTATAGGATCTATGAATGGAGGACAGGCAGATTGATTGATAGGTCTGCCCCCCTCCATTCATAGATCACGTTTCAATCATAGAAGCTGTAGTACAGCTTCTATGATTGGAGGAGCTGGGCTGAAGGGGCGAGCACAGTCAGGCACTCTTGGAGCCTTTGACGGCCTGTTCTTAGTCTGTGTTCAGAGACCCGCACATGTACGGCTGTGCCCCAATAGACATCAATGGGACTGCCTACCCGGGGATGTGTAGAACATCTGTGCATCCCTGTATGGGCAAAATACAGCCCCAGCAAGGGTGTACTCATAGGTTCACACTGTACCCAAATCTAAAATAAAGGATTTGACTGGAGCCTTTAATATGTAAAGAACACGCAGCATTTCACACAAAAGACATATCTGTGTCCCAATATACAGTCGATCTCTCCGATTGGTGGAAAAATAAATAAATAATAATAAAAAAAAAAAAATCGCAGTGCTGAGCAGTCCCTCCATGGGCCCCCCTCCTCAGTATACAATATAATTATATTCATTTGATGACAGCTGTGCTCATGTGGAGATAATGATTCAGCGTTTGTGTATAATTATAATCAGCCAGCAGACATACATGTCATAACCACTGTCATATGATAAAGGAAGGGTGTGGATCCATCTGTCCTAAAACGGCATGAACTACGCTACTGTCTATGTGTCAGGTGTCCATGTGTCTTGCGGCTTCACTGCCGGTTTCCGCATGCGCGGCGCTTTGTGAATGGCCAGCATGTCTTCTGGGGGACACACAGGTCCCAGAATACAGAGGGGGGGGGGGGCTCGCCACAGAAGAGGATGTGACATCCTCGGCTGGATCGGAAGTACTCTTAGTACTTCTAAAAAGGTACAAGAGAGCGTAAAAAAAAAAAAAAAAAAATTATAAATATCCAAAAACAAGGGATGGAGAGGTGGTCTTTCGTTTAAGACCACCTCTCAAAATTGGGTGGAGCTCCGCTTTAAAAGGAACTTTAGCCACAGCAGAGAAAAAGTTATTCTCTTGAGTGCAGCAATTTACAGAAAAGAGATTCTGGTAGCCATGAGCAACAATAGTTTCTGTATGACTATATTTCATTTTCCCTAACCCCCCCCCCCCCCATGGGTAAAATTGAAAATAAATAAAATAAAAAACAACCCTCTAGGTTAAAGTCTGCAAAATTAAAAATATATTTTATATATATATATATATATACATACATATATATATATACACACATACATACATATGTGTGTGTATATATTGGTGTGTATGTATATATATATATATATATATATATATATATATATATATATATATATATATATATATACACACACACACACACACACACACACCAATCTATACACACACATATGTATGTGTGTGAGAAACTGTGCCACCCATGCACATGCATAGACTGTGTTTGTTTTTTTTAGAAAGGCAACATTATATTGCATAGCCCAGAATATTATATTATATATAGATGACATTATAGGAGAAAAAAAAAAAAAAAATATATATATATATATATATATATATATATATATATAGCGCATTATATATAGATGACATTATAGAGTATTATATTATATATAGATGAGATTATAGAGTATATTATTATATATAGATGACATTATTGTATTATTATATCTCTAGTATTATAGGAGAGGAATAGAGAAGTCATGCAGTGTGTAGATGGTCTGTCTGGGATCACACAGCGTCCAATCACAGGGCAGCTCTCACCATTGCTGTCCCGGGGCCCCCCATGTCCGCAGGAAGAAGCGGATCCGCTCCGGTCTCGGTGACTCTTCTCCTCCAGGGAGGCGCTGAAGTCCGGCTCCGCACACCAACTCCGGTGCAAAGGACCCAGCAGAGGGTCCGACTCCATCCCGGCACAGCGACACCAGCCCTTTCCCCGATGTTTGCCTAATACAGAAGACGGGGCGGCGCACTGCACTCTGGGAGATGTAGTCCTCTGGGCTCAGATACGCTTCTGTGTAGGGGGCTGGCCGGCACAGCTCCGAACTACAATTCCCAGAATGCAAGAGCTTGTATCGGAAAAACTTTATTCAAACACACATAAACTTTCAAGAAGTTTGTGAGTGGCTTGTTCAGCTGAAGGGGCGGGGTGTCACATGTCAGGCCAGAACTTCTATTGGCCAGATGTCAGAGAGAGCCGGGGAGGAGGGCGGAGCCTGGAGGGACTCCGGAAGAACGAGAAGTACAGAGGACAAGTGACTGCATGGAGTGTGCTGTGAGTATAGCAGGGTGTATGGGGAATGCATGGAGTGTGGTGTATAAGAGTGTATGGGAAGCACATGAAGTATAGGAGAGTTTATAGGAAACCTATGGAGAGTGCACGGGGGACACTTGGAGTACACTATGGGGTATAGGAGAGTGTATAGGGACGC
>JBBDGP010004741.1:0-70277 GCA_037952835.1 Lithobates septentrionalis
CAAAACACTCTCTTTATAAAAAATAAAAAAAAACTGAAATTGTGCGGTTGTGCGACGCTGTACCCAAATAAAATGTATGTCCCCCCTCCCCCCCAGAAATAAAGCTTTCTTTTATCTGTTGGTGGTATTTGATCACCTCTGCAGTTATCATTTTTTTGTGCTATAAACTAAAAAAAAAAGTCTGAAAATTAAAAAAAAATAAAAATATATATATATTTTTTATTTTCTGCTATAAAACACATCCAATAAAAAAAATGTAAAAATTTTATTTCTTCGTCAATTTAGGCCAATATGTTTTCTGCTACATATTTTTGGTAAAAAAAAAAAAAAAAAAAGAAAAAATAAGCGTATATTGATTGATTGAAAATTTATAGCGTCTACAAACTATAGGATAGATTTACAGGATTTTTATTGATTTATTTATTTATTACTAGTAATGGCGGCGATTAGCAACTTATTGCAGCACTGCGATATTGCGGCAGACAATCGGAGCTGACACTAATACAGCGATTAGTGCTAAATATATGCACTGTCACTGTACTAATGATACTGGATGGGAAGAGGTTAATATCAGGGGCGATCAAAGGGTAAATGTGTGCCTAGCCAGTGTTTCAGTGTACTGTGGGGGGAGGTGCTTTTACTAAGGGAAGGCACAGCTCTGTGTCACTGCTTTGCAGGCACACAGGATCCATACCTTCCCTACTGACAGATCGTTGCTCTGCCCGTGTACCGAACGATCAGCGCGTGCCGACGGACATCTAATTCATCCCAAAGGTGTTCTATGGGGTTGAGGTCAGGACTCTGTGCAGGCCAGTCAAGTTCCTCCACCCCAAACTCGCTCATCCATGTCTTTATGGACTTTGCTTTGTGCACTGGTCCAAATCATTTGGTGGAGAGGGGTGTGGGGGGGAGGGGGGATTATTTTTCAGGGGTTGGGTTTGGCCCCTTAGTTCCAGTGAAGGTAACTCTTAAGGCGTCAGCATACCAAGACATTTTGGACAATTTCATGCTCACAACTTTGTGGGAACAGTTTGGGGACGACCCCTTCCTGTTCCGACATGACTGCCCACCAGTGCACAAAGCAAGGTCGTTCCGACATGACTGCCCACCAGTGCACAAAGCAAGGTCCATAAAGACATGGATGAGCGAGTCTGGGGTGGAGGAACTAGACTGGCCTGCACAGAGTCCTAACCTCAACCCGATAGAACACCTTTGGGATGAATTTGAGAGGAGACTGCGAGCCAGGCCTTCTCATCCAACATCAGTGCCTGACCTGGAAGAATGGTCAAATATTCCCATAGACACACTCCTAAACCTTGTGACCCCCGGAGCTGCCTAATAAATTACTTTAAAAACCTATCTAGTGTGTTTTATTTTTTACACTTTTTATTCCAGGTGAATGGGTAGGGGTACGATGTACCCTATATTCATTCACATAGTGTGGGGGGCCGGAATCTGGGGGCCCCCTTATTAAAGGGGGCTCCCAGATTCCGATAAGCCCCCCGCCCGTAGACCCCGACAACCAACGGCCAGGGTTGTTGGGAAGGGGACCTTGTCCTCATCAACAGGGGAGTAAGGTGCTTTGGGGTGGGGGGGCACAGGGCCCCCCTGCCCCAAAGCAGCCCCCCATGTTGAGGGCACGCTGCCTGGTACAGTTCTGGAGGGGGTGCTCGCTCGTCCCCACCCCCTTTCCTGACCTGATTGGCTGCGTGCTCGGATAAGGCTCTGGTATGGATCTTGGGGGGACCCCCGCGCCATTTCTTTTGGCGTGGGGCTTCCCCTTAAGATCCATACCAGACCGAAGGGTCTGGTATCGTCCTGGGGGGGGGGGGGGGGCTCATGCAAATTTTTTCTTTTACATTTTCGCGGGGTTCCCCCTTCAAAATTCTCAGCACACAAGTCGCACCGTAGATCCGACTTCTGGTGCGACTTCTATTCAAATCAATGAGCTCCCATAGAGAACCATTGATTTTGAACAGAGACAGAGAAACGCGACTGAAAGCCAGCGCGGCTAAACGTGCATTGAATTAAATGCAGAACGCGGATAAAATCGCGTTTAACACAGCTTTTTTCCTGGCGTCTGTACTAGCTTTTTTAAAACGTCTGTGGGCATGAGGCCTTAATGTGAGTTCTAACAATTTTAATAAACTGCCCACTAGATGGCGCTTTTCCCTTTTTATACTCACACAGGAGCGGGGGGGAGGGAGAGATCGCATGTGAATAGGACAGGAACCGCAATGCATTTTGTTCAAATGCAATACTTTGCGGGGCGATTTGCCCCCTTTTTTTTGTATTGATGCAAATCGCACCGCAAAGTAATCGGCAAGTACTTGTCTGAAAGTATCGGTTATGTTTAAGGAAGAGGAAATATGGATACTAAATGACTTTTCTTTTCTCCCCTTTTATCTTTTACCTTTTTTCTATTTTTGTACCTTTTTTCTCTGTCCATGAAAATTTAATAAAAATAAATTGAGTAAAAAAAGAAAAAAAAATAGGATTTTTGTAGGGACCCTGCTCTATGCTGTAGTGTCCTCCGCCATAAATGTAGTGCTGCTGGACTGTCGTCAGCCTGAGCTCTGTTGATAGATCTGATTTCCTCAGGTTCTCCTGGATCTCAGTGTTATTGATTGCTTCTGCCTGCTGTTGGGGAATGTCCCTGGCAATAGTGTAAGGAGATCTGATAACCTGAGATATGAACTTCATGAGGTCAACCACTAGGAAGATGTATTGCCAATGGCACATGCTGGGGAACCTGCTACTAGCAAGGGGGACCTAATAAAGGGGGTGCAACCCGATACTAGCAAGGAGGACCTAATAAAGGGGGTGCAACCCGCTACTAGCAAGGGGGACCTAATAAAGGGGGTCCAACCCGCTACTAGCAAGGAGGACCTAATAAAGGGGGTGCAACCCGCTACTAGCAAGGGGGACCTAATAAAGGGGGTCCAACCCGCTACTAGCAAGGAGGACCTAATAAAGGGGGTCCAACCCGCTACTAGCAAGGAGGACCTAATAAAGGGGGTCCAACCCGCTACTAGCAAGGAGGACCTAATAAAGGGGGTCCAACCCACTACTAGCAAGGAGGACCTAATAAAGGCGGTCCAACCCACTACTAGCAAGGAGGACCTAATAAAGGGGGTCCAACCCGCTACTAGCAAGGAGGACCTAATAAAGGGGGTCCAACCCGCTACTAGCAAGGAGGACCTAATAAGGGGGGTGCAACCCGCTACTAGCAAGGGGGACCTAATAAAGGGGGTCCAACCCGCTACTAGCAAGGAGGACCTAATAAAGGGGGTCCAACCCGCTACTAGCAAGGAGGACCTAATAAAGGGGGTCCAACCTGCTACTAGCAAGGAGGACCTAATAAAGGGGGTGCAACCCGCTACTAGCAAGGGGGACCTAATAAAGGGGGTCCAACCCGCTACTAGCAAGGAGGACCTAATAAAGGGGGTGCAACCCGCTACTAGCAAGGGGGACCTAATAAAGGGGGTCCAACCCGCTACTAGCAAGGAGGACCTAATAAAGGGGGTCCAACCCGCTACTAGCAAGGAGGACCTAATAAAGGCGGTCCAACCCACTACTAGCAAGGAGGACCTAATAAAGGGGGTCCAACCCACTACTAGCAAGGAGGACCTAATAAAGGGGGTGCAACCCGCTACTAGCAAGGGGGACCTAATAAAGGGGGTCCAACCCGCTACTAGCAAGGAGGACCTAATAAAGGGGGTGCAACCCGCTACTAGCAAGGGGGACCTAATAAAGGGGGTCCAACCCGCTACTAGCAAGGAGGACCTAATAAAGGGGGTGCAACCCGCTACTAGCAAGGAGGACCTAATAAAGGGGGTCCAACCCACTACTAGCAAGGAGGACCTAATAAAGGCGGTCCAACCCGCTACTAGCAAGGAGGACCTAATAAAGGGGGTCCAACCCGCTACTAGCAAGGGAGACCTAATAAAGTGGCCGGTGAGCGTATGTTATCATACATGCCCTAAAACTAATAACACATTCATGCTCAGACATTAAAATGCACCAGATGGGGGTTTTTTTTACCCCAAAACCAATGTTAGCAGACCATTTGAAGTCAGTACACTATGAACTGGTCCATAAACTCTCCTGTAAAGCAATACACCCCCCTAATGAATATTATATTGAACCCAGTGGTGACCATTTGCTCAAAGCCATATCCATTCCCAGAGCCCATATCTTGGTCCTGTGCTCCACTACACCATGTATGGTGGAACATGGGACCAAGTTCTGGAGAATGCAAAGTGTGCTGCAGCTCTGCATAGAAAACCAGCTTCCAGGTGTTTTTTTTTTTGTTAAAGCTTTATTGAACAAACTGATATTAGAAAGCTGATTGGCTACCATACACAGCTGCACCAGATTTCACAACCTCCAGTTTTTTAGTAAATCAACCCCTCATGTCCGTCTTTTCCCTACATCAAACCTATGTTGCTTCCACGCCCAACAAATGTCTTCTCCTGCTCCATGCCTATCCACCACTGGTCTCACACAGAGGACATTGGTCCACCACAGAGGACATTGGTCCACCACAGAGGACAATGGTCCACCACAGAGGACAATGGTCCACCACAGAGGACAATGGTCCCACACAGAGCACATTGGTCCACCACAGAGGACATTGGTCCACCACAGAGGACATTGGTCCACCACAGAGGACAATGGTCCCACACAGAGGACAATGGTCCACCACAGAGGACAATGGTCCACCACAGAGGACAATGGTCCACCACAGAGGACAATGGTGCACCACAGAGGACAATGGTCCCACACAGAGGACAATGGTCCCACACAGAGGACAATGGTCCACCACAGAGGACAATGGTCCACCACAGAGGACAATGGTCCACCACAGAGGACAATGGTCCACCACAGGGGACAATGGTCCACCACAGGGGACAATGGTCCACCACAGAGGACAATGGTCCACCACAGAGGACAATGGTCCCACACAGGGGACAATGGTCCCACACAGGGGACAATGGTCCCACACAGAGGACAATGGTCCCACACAGAGGACAATGGTCCACCACAGAGGACATTGGTTCACCACAGAGGACAATGGTCCCCCACAGAGGACAATGGTCCACCACAGAGGACAATGGTCCCACACAGAGGACAATGGTCCACCACAGAGGACAATGGTCCACCACAGAGGACAATGGTCCACCACAGGGGACAATGGTCCACCACAGGGGACAATGGTCCCACACAGGGGACAATGGTCCCACACAGGGGACAATGGTCCACCACAGAGGACAATGGTCCACCACAGAGGACAATGGTCCACCACAGAGGACAATGGTCCCACACAGGGGACAATGGTCCCACACAGGGGACAATGGTCCCACACAGAGGACAATGGTCCCACACAGAGGACAATGGTCCACCACAGAGGACATTGGTCCCACACAGAGGACAATGGTCCACCACAGAGGACAATGGTCCACCACAGAGGACAATGGTGCACCACAGAGGACAATGGTCCCACACAGAGGACAATGGTCCACCACAGAGGACAATGGTCCACCACAGGGGACAATGGTCCACCACAGAGGACAATGGTCCACCACAGAGGACAATGGTCCCACACAGGGGACAATGGTCCCACACAGGGGACAATGGTCCCACACAGAGGACAATGGTCCCACACAGAGGACAATGGTCCACCACAGAGGACATTGGTCCACCACAGAGGACAATGGTCCCCCACAGAGGACAATGGTCCACCACAGAGGACAATGGTTCCACACAGAGGACAATGGTCCACCACAGAGGACAATGGTCCACCACAGAGGACAATGGTCCACCACAGAGGACAATGGTCCACCACAGGGGACAATGGTCCCACACAGGGGACAATGGTCCACCACAGAGGACAATGGTCCACCACAGAGGACAATGGTCCACCACAGAGGACAATGGTCCCACACAGAGGACAATGGTCCCACACAGAGGACAATGGTCCCACACAGAGGACAATGGTCCCACACAGGGGACAATGGTCCCACACAGGGGACAATGGTCCCACACAGAGGACAATGGTCCCACACAGAGGACAATGGTCCACCACAGAGGACATTGGTCCCACACAGAGGACAATGGTCCACCACAGAGGACAATGGTCCACCACAGAGGACAATGGTCCACCACAGAGGACAATGGTCCACCACAGAGGACAATGGTCCACCACAGGGGACAATGGTCCCACACAGGGGACAATGGTCCACCACAGAGGACAATGGTCCCACTCTGTAGCATGCTGGCAGGGAACAGGTCTTTCTACTCAGGCTGTGGCTGTTTAACTGCTTCCCTCCTGCCCAATGTCATGTGACGTTGGCGTTGAGTGTTGATATCTGAATGATGGATGCAGTTACAGGCATCATTCAGATAACTTCTTTTAGTGTTGGCGATTCCCTTCACCATAAGAACAATCATAGCGGCTGTTTAGCCGCTTGATCGTTCTTATAGGCGGCGGCCCCGCAGCCCTCCGGTGCTTCTCCCGGCTCGTACCCCTGCCATTGGCGAACCGGAGAAGGAACCGACCGGCGGCAGATGTTGACCAGCGAGATTCCCTGAGATTTCCAGCGGGCCAGATGGTCCCGGAGTCTCTATGATCGTTCGGAGGCCGGGCGCGATGTTATAACGTCATGCCTGGCCATTTGAAAAAAAATGCCGCCGCCTCGGGGAAGCCGAGATCTTTTTTTTTAATTTTTTTTATTTCAGAGGTGAGCTGTGGAGATTTATTGACCTCATATCTCACTGTAAAGAGGACCTGTCACGCCATATTCCTATTACAAGGGATGTTTACATTACTTTGTAAAAGAAATAAAAGTGATACAAAAAAAATGTAAAAAGAAAGCATCAAACTAGAAAAATAAATGTAAAATTAACAATAAAAATAAAAACATTTAAAGCGCCCGCGAGCTCGCTCGCAGTAGCGAATGCATGCGTAAGTCGCGCCCGCATACGTAAACGACGTTCAAACACACACGTGAGGTATCGCCACGAACGTCAGAGCGAGAGCAATAATTCTAGCACTAGACCTCCTCTGTAACTCTTAAGATGTAATCTGTAAAAAATTTTAAAGCGTCGCCTATGGAGATTTTTAAGTACCGAAGTTTGGCGCCACGTTGGGTATCTATTTACTCGGCGTAACATCATCTTTCACATTATGTAAAAAAAAAAAATTGCTGCTTTTAAATTGTGTGAAACAGTTCCCCCTCCCCCCAAAAAAACACGTTTGAAAAATTGCTGCGCAAATACCGTGTGAGATAGAAAGTTGCAACGACTGCCAAATTATTCTCTAGAGTCTCTGCTAAAAAAAAAAAAAAAAAAAAAAACAGACGGTTCCCGGCAATCTCTATGACTTTCGGAGGCCCGGGCGCGACGTTATGAGGTCACATCCGGGCCGCCGCAAGTAAACAAAGCCGGGGACTCGGCTAGTAAGCATCAGATCGGTAATTTTCTTTTTTTTTTATCTGATGCTTTTCAGCCTGGAGGAGAGATGTGAGGTCTTATAGATTCCACCTCTCTCCATAAAGAGGACCTGTCACGCACTATTTCTATTACAAGGGATATTTACATTCATTGTAACAGGAATAAAAGTGATCAAAATTTTTTTTTTTTTTAAAGGGAAAGTGCAAAAATAAAAAAAAGTTAAAATAAAATATAAAAAGAAAATAAAAAAAGTACGCGCCCCCGTCCCCGCGAGCTCGCACGCAGAAGAAAAACGCATACGTAAGTCGCACCCGCATATGTAAATGACGTTCAAACCGCACATGTGAGGTGTCGCCGCGAACGTTAGAGCAAGAGCAATAATTCTAGCCCTAGACCTCCTCTGTAACTCTAAACTGGTAACCTGTAAAAAATTTTAAAGCGTCGCCTATGGAGATTTTTAAAGCGGGGTTCCACCCAAATTTTGAACAATATCTGTATGTATTCTCTTCCTTGCCTAGATGCTGACATGCCGTTTAAAAAAATTTAAATCGCAGTAATTACCTTTTATTTTTCTATTCTTCTTTGCACTTCCTGGTTCTCCTCCCGTGGGAATAGGCGTGTTTCTAGCCTCTCCCAGACCCCGCACAGACTCCTGGGAGCTAGTCTCAGGCTTCCCAGGATGCCACTGAGCATGTGCGGGAACAAGCGGTGAATGCTGGGAGCACAGCATTCACCGCATCCAGGAAATAAATGCTTGTGGGCTTCAAATGCCCACAATGAAGATGGAAACCGCCTGCAGTGAATAATATAAGTTATTCTTTCCGACTAAATCTGACACAGGCGGACATATTACACACAATATGTGAGTATGTCATGCTGAGAAGAAAAGTTTGTGAATGAACTAAAAAAAAAAAAAAACGATAGGTGGACCCCCACTTTAAGTACCGATATCACATTATAGAAAAAAAATTGGGCTAACTTTACTTATGAATGTTTTTTTTTCCAAAAAAAAAAAAAAAAAAATCGCGTTTTAAAAATTGCTGCGCAAATATCGCGTGACATAAAAAGTTGCAATAACCGCCATTTTATTCTCTAGGGCAGTAATATGCAATTAGCGGACCTCCAGCTGTTGCAAAACTACAAGTCCCATCATGCCTCTGCCTCTGGGTGTCATGCTTGTGGCTGTCAGGGTCTTGCTATGCCTCATGGGACTTGTAGTTCTGCAACAGCTGGAGGTCCGCTAATTGCATATCCCTGTTTTAGGGTGTCTGCTAAAAAAAAATTATATATATATATATATATATATATATATATATATATATATATATATATATAAAATGTTTGGGGGTTCTGAGTATTTTTCTAGCCAAGAAATGATGATTTTTTTTTTCATGTAGGAGAGAAATGTCAGAATTGGTCCGGGTAGTCAAGTGGTTAATAAAACAAATGAATTAGAGGAGGATTTGTACTATTTTCACTTTGATGCGTTCGCCGCCTGGAATGTATTGAGTAGAATTATACTGAAAAGCTGAATTGGGCTTTAATAATCCGAAAACTCCGAAAAAAATAATCCGAAAGAACATTTCAGGAAAACAGAAAACTTTGCATGAATAAAGAAATGTAAAATTGAAAAAGCAACGAGATAGAAAAAAAAAAAAAAAAGAAGCAATGTATCTGAATGCGAGCGGTAGAAGGACGTGTACGAGGTCATCCATCGAAGTCACGTGAAGGTGGGCATTCCGAGGGACCGCATGTAATTCAGTCAATCAGCAACACGTTGATCCCTTTCGTGTGCCCATTAATCCCTATTATGGCTCCTTCTTCTTCTGCTGCGGGCGGACGGAATGACCCTGGAAGGTTTGTCATGCCTTCCTAGCGCAAGCAAAAAAAACACGCCAGCTGCATTATGTTACCTGGAAGGCTGCCAACGGGGACAGCTGCACATCCCATTACTTAACAAAATGCCAGCTGCGATGCCAACTGGGCACCACGCTGCTTCTGGGAGCGGGCTCGTCTGGTGTTTTCTTACCCGGCGTGAGAGGGATATAAGATTAGAAAACGTCTAAAGGTTGTAGAAGACATTCATCCGAAAAAAGTTACAGCGGTAGGACTTAGAAGGTATAAAAATGATTTACTGTAATTATTTAAAGCTGAATACCAGGAATTCAGGGGCCACTTTGTAAAAAAAGTGAAGGCAATCTGTAAATGAAGTCCAAGGAGGTGCAGGACATCTCCTGGGCGTATCTCTAATATTTACCGTATATACTCGAGTATAAGTCGAGTTTTTCAGCACATTTTTTTGTGCTGAAAGTGCCCCCCTCGACTTATACTCGAGTCAAGCACTTTTCTGGTGCAAAGAATGACATTTTCCTAACCGAATTTGAGGCAAAGTATTTTGGGACCACTTGGTGCTAGGAATTTGGTGTGCAAACCTAGTGGAACAAGCACTACAACATATCCAAAGCTGGGGTTCCTAGCACCAAGTGGCCCCGAGATATGGAGCCCCAAAGTCGGTTAGGAAAATGTCATTCTCTGCTGCAGAAAAGTGCTTGACATTTTCCGCACCGATTTTGGGGCCCAGTATCTTGGGGCCACTTGGTGCTAAGGACCCCACCTTTGGTTATGTTGTAGTGCTAGTTCCACTGGGTTTACACACTAAATTTGGGGTTCCTAGCACCAAGTTGCCCCAAGATAGGGGGCCCCAAAGTCGGTCAACTGTGTCCATCTGCAGCAATGTCATTTCAGGACCCTTTGGGTCCAGAGACCCCAAGTTTTGGCTGTAGCTAAAAATTTGTCATTCTCTGCTGCAGAAAAGTGCTTGACATTTTCCAAACCAACTTTGGGGCCCCGTATCTCGGGGCCACTTGGTGCTAGGAACCCCAAATTTGGTGTGCAAACCCAGTGGAACAAGCACTACAACATATCCAAAGTTCGGGTTCCGAGCACCAAGTGGCCCCAAAATATGGGGCCCCAAATTCGGTTAGGAAAATGTCATTCTCTGCTGCAGAAAAGTGCTTGACATTTTCCGATCCGACTTTGGGGCCCCGTATCTCGGGGGCACTTAGTGCTAGGAACCCTACCTTTGGATATGTTGTAGTGCTATTTCCACTGGGTTTGCACACCATGGGGTTCCTAGCACCAAGTGGCTCCAAGATATGGGGCCCCAAATTCGGTCAACTGTGTCCATCTGCAGCAATGTCATTTCGGAACCCCTTTGGGTCCAGAGACCCCCAATTTTGACTGCAGCTAAGGGGCATCTAGGAACCCTTAACTACCGAGTTTGAAGTTCGGGGGACATATGGCTGCAAATGGGCACAGTGAGGCTGCAAATGGGCACAGTGAGGCTGCAAATGGGCATTGTTGACCCTCTTTTCCACTTACAGTAGCTGCGCATTTCTCACCCTCGGCTTATACTCGAGTCAATAAGTTTTCCCAGTTTTTTGGGGTAAAATTAGGTGCCTCGGCTTATATTCGGGTCGGCTTCTACTCGAGTATTTACGGTATATTAGACAGGTTTTTGCTTTGCTGGTCTCTCTGGGGATCTGAGAGGAAAAAAACGTGCAAAAATGAAGGCACGTTATGCGAGTTATGCCGCGTACACACGATCGGAAATTTCGGCCCACAAAAGACTGATGAGAGTTTTTCATCGAAAAATGCGACCGTGTGTACGCTCCATCGGTTTTTTGCTGGCCGAAATTCCAGCCAGCAAAAGATTAAGAGCATGCTCTCAAATTTTTCGGTCGGGAAAAGTTCTTATCCGAAAATGCGATCGTCTGTGTAAGTTCCGACGCGCAAAATTTCCTACGCATGCTCGGAAACAATGTGACGCATGCTCGGAAGCATTGAACTTCGTTTTCTCGGCTCGTCGTAGTGTTGTACGTCGCCGCGTTCTTGACGGTCGTAATTTCAGCGAACGTTTGCGTGACCGTGTGTATGCAAGGCAAGCTTGAGCGGAGTCCCGTCGGAAAAAGCCGTCATATCTTTTTTTCCAACAAGAATTCCGATCGTGTGTACGCAGCATAAGGGGTGGAGGAACTTGACTTGACCTGACCTCAACCCAATAGAACACCTTTGGGGATGAATTAGAGCGCAGACTGCGAGCCAGGCCTTCTTGTCCAACATCAGTGCCTGATCTCACAAATGCTCTTCTGGAAGAATGGTCAGACATTCCCATAGACACACTCCTAAACCTTGTGGATGGCCTTCCCAGAAGAGTTGAAGCTGTTATAGCTGTAAAGGGGGGGCCAACTCAATATTGAACCCTATGGACTAAGACTGGGATACCATTAAAGTTCATGTGCGTGTAAAGGCAGGTGTCCCAATACTTTTGACAGTATAGTGAACCTTTATCCTGGAACCGCTCTGACACTCTGACATCTACATCTGGCCGTTAGTCTCAGCATATGTGGAGTGAGATTTGATGATGTCATTAATGTGCTGCTCACGGTTCTCCTTGCTGGAGAGAAAGCTGTACCTGAGGACCTGCAGTGCATGGATCTACCTGCTTCTATTATTTTACAAATCTGTGCTTCCTCCATCTCCTCAGCTGCTTCTTTATCCCACCAATCCTCATGGGGCCAGCTCTGCCAGGAGAAAGGCAAACACCAGGATAGCTGCCTCCACACTGCAAAACAGTGCAGAGCCCGCTTGCCCCCCCCCCCCCCCCCACCTTCCTGGCCTGCTGGGCTGCATGCTTGAGTAAGGGTCTGCCACAAATTTTGGGGGGGGGGGGGACCCTAGCTGTTTTCATTTATTTTTTTGTTGTCGATATTCTTTTTTTACATTCAGCTGTCAGTAGAGAAACCCGCTGACAGCTGATGACAAGCCGCTTGCTGTGGGAGGGGCCCCCCCGACAGGAGGGAGGGGCCAGGAGCGCTGACGAGGGACCCGAGAAGAGGAAGATCCGGGTTGCTCTGTGCGAATCCACTAAAGTCTAACATGTTTGTTATTTTTTATTTAAAAAAAAACAAAAAAAAAAAAAACACGAGACTTTACAATCACTTTGAGTACACTCGTGTGAATGAAGCCAAACGCAATAAGGACATTGTTGAAAAAAGAAAGAGATACTTTGTTCTTTCACTGTTTGTATTGTTCACAAGTGAATTGCTACATAGTACATAGTAAGGCCTCATGACACTAGAAAGCTAAAAAATGCTGTAAAAAACGCTGAACAAAAAAAAACAAAAAAAAAAAACAAAAAAAAAACAACAGTTTGAACGATTTTTTGCCGACGTTTAGGAGTGTTAGCCTAATATGCAAGCTACGAATTCCAAATAATCGGAAATTCGAATTTTCTAAAATTTGTAAATGCGTACATTCAGCATTCGTTATTGATGATGATTCGTAACTTTGGATAAATTTGTATTTGTTACGTTCACTGACAGCCAAATTTGAAAGGAAATTACAATACCTATAATTTAACCAGTTGTCAACCGCCGCACGCCGATGTACGTCGGCAGAGCGGCACGGGCAGGCAAAAGGGCTTACCTGTACGTCCCTGCCTGCCCGCGGTCGGACCCCCCCCCCCCCCGGTGCCTGCGGCGGTCGGCAAATCTCCCCCGGCGATCGGTGGTGAGGGGGAGGCCATCCATTCGTGGCCCCCCCCTCGCGATCGCTCCCAGCCAATGGGATCATTTCCCTGCCTCTGTATTGTACACAGAGGCAGAGGAAATGATGTCATCTCTCCTCGGCTCGGTATTTTCCGTTCCGGGCCGAGGAGAGAAGACTGTAATGTGAGTGCACAACACACACACACACAGTAGAACATGCCAGACACACAAAACACCCCGATCCCCCCCCCCGATTGCCCCCCGATCCCCCCCCCAATCACCCCCCCCCCCCCCTGTCACAAACTGACACCAAGCAGGTTTTTTTTTTTTTGTTTCGTTTTTTTTCTGATTACTGCATAGTGTCAGTTTGTGACAGTTAGTGTGTTAGGTCAGTTAGGGTTAGCCCCCTGTAGGTCTAGGGTACCCCCCTAACCCCCCCTAATAAAGTTTTAACCCCTTGATCACCCCCTGTCACCAGTGTCACTAAGCGATCATTTTTCTGATCGCTGTATTAGTGTCGCTGGTGACGCTAGTTAGGGAGGTAAATATTTAGGTTCGCCGTCAGCGTTTTATAGCGACAGGGACCCCCATATACTACCTAATAAATGTTTTAACCCCTTGATTGCCCCCTAGTTAACCCTTTCACCACTGATCACCGTATAACCGTTACGGGTGACGCTGGTTAGTTTGTTTATTTTTTATAGTGTCAGGGCACCCGCCGTTTATTACCGAATAAAGGTTTAGCCCCCTGATCGCCCGGCGGTGATATGCGTCGCCCCAGGCAGCGTCAGGTTAGCGCCAGTACCGCTAACACCCACGCATGCATCATACGCCTCCCTTAGTGGTATAGTATCTGATCGGATCAATATCTGATCCGATCAGATCTATACTAGCGTCCCCAGCAGTTTAGGGTTCCCAAAAACGCAGTGTTAGCGGGATCAGCCCAGATACCTGCTAGCACCTGCGTTTTGCCCCTCCGCCCAGCCCAGCCCAGCCCACCCAAGTGCAGTATCGATCGATCACTGTCACTTACAAAACACTAAACGCATAACTGCAGCGTTCGCAGAGTCAGGCCTGATCCCTGCAATCGCTAACAGTTTTTTTGGTAGCGTTTTGGTGAACTGGCAAGCACCAGCGGCCTAGTACACCCCGGTCGTAGTCAAACCAGCACTGCAGTAACACTTGGTGACGTGGCGAGTCCCATAAGCGCAGTTCAAGCTGGTGAGGTGGCAAGCACAAGTAGTGTCCCGCTGCCACCAAGAAGACAAACACAGGCCCGTCGTGCCCATAGTGCCCTTCCTGCTGCATTCGCCAATCCTAATTGGGAACCCACCGCTTCTGCAGCGCCCGTACTTCCCCCATTCACATCCCCAACCAAATGCAGTCGGCTGCATGAGAGGCATTTTCTTTATGTCCTCCCATGAGTACCCCTACCCAACGAACCCCCCCCTAAAAAGATGTCGTGTCTGCAGCAAGCGCGGATATAGGCGTGACACCCGCTATTATTGTCCCTCCTGTCCTGACAATCCTGGTCTTTGCATTGGTGAATGTTTTGAACGCTACCATTCACTAGTTGAGTATTAGCGTAGGGTACAGCATTGCACAGACTAGGCACACTTTCACAGGGTCTCCCAAGATGCCATCGCATTCTGAGAGACCCGAACCTGGAACCGGTTACAGTTATAAAAGTTACAGTTACAAAAAAAAGTGTAAAAAAAAACCACATACAAAAATATAAAATAAAAAAAAATAGTTGTCGTTTTATTGTTCTCTCTCTCTATTCTCTCTCTCTATTGTTCTGCTCTTTTTTACTGTATTCTATTCTGCAATGTTTTATTGTTATTATGTTTTATCATGTTTGCTTTTCAGGTATGCAATTTTTTATACTTTACCGTTTACTGTGCTTTATTGTTAACCATTTTTTTGTCTTCAGGTACGCCATTCACGACTTTGAGTGGTTATACCAGAATGATGCCTGCAGGTTTGGGTATCATCTTTGTATCATTCTTTTCAGCCAGCGGTCGGCTTTCATGTAAAAGCAATCCTAGCGGCTAATTAGCCTCTAGACTGCTTTTACAAGCCGTGGGAGGGAATGCCCCCCCCCCCACCGTCTTCTGTGTTTTTCTCTGGCTCTCCTGTCTCAACAGGGAACCTGAAAATGCAGCCGGTGATTCAGCCAGCTGACCATAGAGCTGATCAGAGACCAGAGTGGCTCCAAACATCTCTATGGCCTAAGAAACCGGAAGCTACAAGCATTTTATGACTTAGATTTCGCCGGATGTAAACAGCGCCATTGGGAAATTGGGAAAGCATTTTATCACACCGATCTTGGTGTGGTCAGATGCTTTTGAGGGCAGAGGAGAAATCTAGGGTCTAATAGACCCCAATTTTTTAAAAAAAAGAGTACCTGTCACTACCTATTGCTATGATAGGGGATATTTACATTCCCTGAGATAACAATAAAAATGATTTAAAAAAAAAAAAATGAAAGGAACAGTTTAAAAATAAGATAAAAAAAAATAATAATAATAAAGAAAAAAAAAAAAAAAAGCACCCCTGTCGCCCCCTGCTCTTGTGCTAAGGCGAACGCAAGCGTCGGTCTGGCGTCAAATGTAAACAGCAATTGCACCATGCATGTGAGGTATCACCGCGAACGTCAGATCGAGGGCAGTAATTTTAGCAGTAGACCTCCTCTGTAAATCTAAAGTGGTAACCTGTAAAGGCTTTTAAAAATGTATTTAGTTTGTCGCCACTGCACGTTTGTGCGCAATTTTAAAGCATGTCATGTTTGGTATCCATGTACTCGGCCTAAGATCATCTTTTTTATTTCATCAAACATTTGGGCAATATAGTGTGTTTTAGTGCATTAAAATTTCAAAAAGTGTGTTTTTTCCCCAAAAAATGCGTTTGAAAAATCGCTGCGCAAATACTGTGTGGAAAAAAAAAATGAAACACACACCATTTTAATCTGTAGGGCATTTGCTTTAAAAAAAATATATAATGTTTGGGGGTTCAAAGTAATTTTCTTGCAAAAAAAATAATTTTTTTTATGTAATCAAAAAGTGTCAGAAAGGGCTTTGTCTTCAAGTGGTTAGAAGAGTGGGTGATGTGTGACATAAGCTTCTAGATGTTGTGCATAAAATGCCAGGACAGTTCAAACCCCCCCAAATGACCCCATTTTGGAAAGTAGACACCCCAAGCTATTTGCTGAGAGGCATGTCGAGTCCATGGAATATTTTATATTGTGACACAAGTTGCGGGAAAGAGACAATTTTTTATTTTTTTTATTTTTTTTGCGCAAAGTTGTCACTAAATGATATATTGCTCAAACATGCCATGGGAATATGTGAAATTACACCCCAAAATACATTCTGTTGCTTCTCCTGAGTACGGGGATACCACATGTGTGGGACTTTTTGGGAGCCTAGCCGCGTACGGGACCCCGAAAACCAAGCACCGCCTTCAGGCTTTCTAAGGCCGTAAATTTTTGATTTCACTCTTCACTGCCTATCACAGTTTCGGAGGCCATGGAATGCCCAGGTGGCACAAAACCCCCCCAAATTACCCCATTTTGGAAAGTAGACACCCCAAGCTATTTGCTGAGAGGTATAGTGAGTATTTTGCAGACCTCACTTTTTGTCACAAAGTTTTGAAAATTGAAAAAAGAAAAAAAAAAAAAAATGTTCTCGTCTTTTTTCTTTTTTCAATTTTCAAAACCTGCAAAATACTCACTATACCTCTCAGCAAATAGCTTGGGGTGTCTACTTTCCAAAATGGGGTAATTTGGGGGGGGGGTTTTGTGCCACCTGGCATTCATGGCCTTCCGAACTGTGATAGGCAGTGAAAGAGTGAAATCAAAAATGTACGGCCCTTAGAAAGCCTGAAGGCAGGTGCTTGGTTTTCGGGGCCCCGTACGCGGCTAGGCTCCCAAAAAGTCCCACACATGTGGTATCCCCGTACTCAGGAGAAGCAGCAGAATGTATTTTGGGGTGCAATTCCACATATGCCCATGGCCTGTGTGAGCAATATATCATTTAGTGACAACTTTTTGTAATTTTTTTTTTTTTTGTCATTATTCAATCACTTGGGACAAAAAAAAATGAATATTCAATGGGCTCAACATGCCTCTCAGCAATTTCCTTGGGGTGTCTACTTTCCAAAATGGGGTCATTTGTGGGGGTTTTGTACTGCCCTGCCATTTTAGCACCTCAAGAAACGACATAGGCAGTCATAAATTAAAGGCTGTGTAAATTCCAGAAAATGTACCCTAGTTTGTAGACGCTATAACTTTTGCGCAAACCAATAAATATACGCTTATTGACATTTTTTTTACCAAAGACATGTGGCCGAATACATTTTGGCCTAAATGTATGACTAAAATTGAGTTTATTGGATTTTTTTTAGAACAAAAAGTAGAAAATATCATTTTTTTAAAAAATTTTCGGTCTTTTTCCGTGTATAGCGCAAAAAATAAAAACGGCAGAGGTGATCAAATACCATCAAAAGAAAGCTCTATTTGTGGGAAGAAAAGGACGCAAATTTCGTTTGGGTACAGCATTGCATGACCGCGCAATTAGCAGTTAAAGCGACGCAGTGCCGAATTGTAAAAAGTGCTCTGGTCAGGAAGGGGGTAAATCCTTCCGGGGCTGAAGTGGTTAATAGTTAGTTACTATTTCAGATTTTCACATTTCCGAATTTTCTCATTTACAAATGTACGAATTTATGAATTTCCGAATATACGAATTTCCGAATGTACAAATTTATGAATTTACGAATATACGAATTTCCGAATGTACAAATTTATGAATTTACGAATATACGAATGTACGAACTTCTGAATTTACGACTGTTTGAATTTACGAATTGCGATCATAACAAATGACCCGAAAAACTAAAAAAATAAATAAATAAACGAATGAAGCGAAAACAAACACATTTTTTGGCAGTGCACATGTCTAGTGCACGTCCCTGAATGTACACCGTCTGCCACTGCGTCCCAACTGACATGAATGGGACCGCCTGCATGGAAGATGCACAAGACACCTGTGGCATACCTGTGCGTACAAGCTCCGCCCTCGCACAGGTGTAAGCTGCAGCACGCCCCTGTGAATGAGCCCTTTAAAAGAACTCCCCGTTCACTTGAATGGGGAAATCTTCCGAAAAGCACAGTTGCCTCTGATATGTAACCTGGAATCAGACGCCCCCTTGTGGTGTAGACGCTGCATGAGAGGAAGTCCTGTGGGTCGGTTGCACTTACCGCAGCATTTGGCTCAATCAGCCGGTACTGGAGCTCCCTTGCTTCCTGCCAGCGGCCGCCGACGCACAGTCTCTCCAGTTCACACAGCTGGGGGCCAAGGACATTAGCAAGAGCGCAGACTCCTCCGACGGCACCTGTGCCAAAAACACGGAAAGACATCGGGGTCATTATAAGGTTTGGAGTTACATATCATATACAGGGGTGTGGAAATTGTTTAAAAATAACTTCTCCGAGGGACTGGGGACAGATCCAGGACAGCCTGGGCTCAGAGGAAGTGGACAGAATGATGCCGGGCATCACACCGAGGACATTGTGGGGTTAATTTACTAAAACTAGAGTGCAAAATCTGGTGCATGGTAGCCAATCAGCTTGTTCAATTTAAAGTGGTTCTAAAGGCTGAAGGTGCATTCTATGCATGAAGGTAAAAAAGCCTTCTGTGTGCAGCCCCCCCCCTCTGCCCCCCTAATACTTACCTGAGCCTCATCTCGATCCAGCAAAGTGCACAAGAGCATCTGCTCTCCCTCATTGGCTGAGACAGCAGAGGAGGGAGAGCCCCTGGAGAGCTGATGCTCTTGCACACTTTGCTGGATCGAGATGGGGCTCAGGTAAGTATTAGGGGGGCTGTCAATCACAGCCAGACAGCTAATGAGGAGAGAGGGGGGTGGGCGGAGCCACGGCTCCCTGTATGAATAGACACACAGAGCAGCAGCTCAGGAGCACGCCTGCTTGGGCGCCCCCCCATTGCAAGCAGCTTGCTCTGGGGGCACTTGACAGGAGGGAGGGGCCAGGAACGCCGGTGGGGAGGGCGATCCATGCTGCTCTGTGCAGAACGATTACACAGAGCAGGTAAGTAAAACATGATCGTTTTTTTTTATTTTGCAATTTGACCACTTCCCGTCCAGCCAATAACAAGATGACAGCTGGGCGGGGCCTCTCATCGACCCCGGTGGACATCGTATGACATCCTCCAGGATCGCGCCCCACCGTGCGGGCCACGCAACGCTGAGATCCATCATCATCGGCTGCGTCCACCAGACACAGCTGATGACTGATCAGTGTACCGGCACCATGTGACCGCTGTGACCAATCACACCAGGCCACGTGATAGTTGTAAACAATGGATGGCTTCCTTTCCTGCCTTTCCATTGTGTACAATTGTGTTGCTAGCTGTGATTGGTGTGTGTTTGATCACGTGGTACAGACAGGGCCAATCACGGCCCATCTGTACCATGTGATTAGCTCTGGCCAATCACAGCTAATCAAAATAAATCAGTTTCATTCAGTAAAATGCTTGCCTATAGCAATGTCATTCACTGCTATAAGCAATCATAATGTGTAAAAAACAAAACAAAAAAAAAAACACAAAAACAAAAAAATACTGATCACTTCCCCAGAGTAGCACAATGTTACCATGGTAACATTATATTGCTCTGGCTACAGCGTAAAAAAAAAAAAAAATTGAAAAAAAAATGTAATAAAAAAAAAATTAAAAATGTATCATTTTTGTTTACGTACCGTCACCAGTCAGTGTCCCTGATCACCACCAGACCAGTTACATGATGGTCTGTACTGCACTGGTGACATTATGTAAAAAAATGAATGGAATGGAGGTCAGCAGCCCGTAGATTAGGATCTACCAGTAGATGGCGGTCTGGGCCTGCTGACCCGCCACCCCAGAGCATCAATGCAGAGGGACTACTTGTAAAGTTGGAGGTGTAGTAGAGAGCCCCATAATCTGAACGCCTCCTCTGTAGTGCCGCCTCCTGGCCCATGCGGAGCGACACCACCTGAAGTCTATGGCTAAGTGCGGCAAACCCGCAGGATATAATAGAAGTCTATGGGTAAGTGCAGCAATCCCGCAGGATATAATAGAAGTCTATGGCTAAGTGCAGCAATCCCGCAGGATATAATAGAAGTCTATGGGTAAGTGCAGCAATCCCGCAGGATATAATAAAAGTCTATGGGTAAGTGCAGCAATCCCGCAGGATATAATAGAAGTCTATGGGTAAGTGCGGCAAACCCGCAGGATATAATAGAAGTCTATGGCTAAATGCGGGAAACCCGCAGGATATAATAGAAGTCTATGGCTAAGTGCAGCAATCCCGCAGGATATAATAGAAGTCTATGGGTAAGTGCAGCAATCCCGCAGGATATAATAAAAGTCTATGGGTAAGTGCAGCAATCCCGCAGGATATAATAGAAGTCTATGGGTAAGTGCAGCAATCCCGCAGGATATAATAGAAGTCTATGGCTAAGTGCATCAATCCCGCAGGATATAATAGAAGTCTATGGGTAAGTGCATCAATCCCGCAGGATATAATAGAAGTCTATGGGTAAGTGCGGGAAACCCGCAGGATATAATAGAAGTCTATGGCTAAGTGCGGCAATCCCGCAGGATATAATAGAAGTCTATGGCTAAGTGCATCAATCCCGCAGGATATAATAGAAGTCTATGGGTAAGTGCATCAATCCCGCAGGATATAATAGAAGTCTATGGCTAAGTGCAGCAATCCTGCAGGATATAATAGAAGTCTATGGGTAAGTGCATCAATCCCGCAGGATATAATAGAAGTCTATGGCTAAGTGCAGCAATCCTGCAGGATATAATAGAAGTCTATGGGTAAGTGCAGCAATCCCGCAGGATTTAATAGAAGTCTATGGCTAAGTGCTGCAATCCCGCAGGATTTAATAGCTAAGTGCTGCAATCCCGCAGGATATAATAGAAGTCTATGGCGGATATAATAGAAGTCTATGGCGGATATAATAGAAGTCTATAGATAAGTGCAGCTAAGCCAGGAAAGTCACACATGCACTGCGCTCCATTGTGGTGCAGGTACCCCACAGCACATCAGTGTGAAAGCAGCTCAGATCAGTAAGGGTTCATTTACATTTGCAGTTTGGGGGTGGTAAAACCCCATAGTTAAGACGTGTTTTTATCACACCCACCACAACTGCACCCCCATTTAGCTGCAGTGGCCAGGGGGTGCACACATGTCACAGCCGCAGCAGGAGTAATACACCATGTTATGGTTGGTGGGTGTAGCATCTGACAAGCATGACCAATTCAAGTGAATGAGGCCACTCTGTAAGTGCCCTGCAACCTTGCGCAGTACAGCAAACAAGGGGTTAAAGCAGGCCGCGTTGTGTTGCTTTCTCACCACCTGCTTTAACCCCTTGGACCCCGCAGAAGCATGCAGTTGTGGGGCGCTTGCAGAGTGGTCCCATTTTACTTGAATGGGTCGGGATTGACATCCGGTGGCTCCCACCAAAAGCAACAGGGAGGCTTAGTTCCTGCTGTGCCACGTGTACACATCTGGCTGCTGCCTCAGCAGCTAAGGAGGGCAGGGATTGGGGGCTGAGGGCTCATTCACAGGTACAGCAGGTACAGTTGCTCCTCTGAAAAGCGATCAAGGTACAGTAATTGCGTAACCCACGTTCCTGCTGAAAAAAACTCCTGCCTGTGATACCAATAAAGGATTTTTTGGACACTAGAGACAATGGTTTGTCGCTCTTTTTGGCTTTTTTTTTTTTTTTTTTTTTTTTTTTTAGGAATTTAACCCTTCCCAGCCCTATCCAAACATTTGGCTGGAGTCCCATTTGAAAACACATGCACAGCATCAAAAGGAAATAACAGAAGGCAATTTTTGGTACGTTTGATCGTGCTCCAAATTTAAGACGACCGCAGAATTCAGAAGGCAGTACGTATATTCTTCAAGCTTTTATGGAGAAGGTGGTGACAAGTGCTAGTCAGCTGTACCCCCCCCCCCCCCCGCATCCGCCTCCCCTCCACTTCTCTGCCGAGCTTCATAACCTCTCCCATGATACACAACCCGGCCGTGTCTGAGCAAAGTTCATCCAGGGCAAGGCTCTTCAGTATTCATTTCAGCCTTCAGCAACTTAAAAAACACAATAAAGCGCATTGGCCCTCAGCTGTTAGCAGTTTATCGCATGACCCCGGCCTCAGGTAGAGTTACCCAAAGAGCATCTACAGTGTACAGACCCGACATTGAGTTCATACCAACCAAACATTCATTGGCTCTCAACTTTCAACCCAAAAACGGCCACCTATGTATGTTCCTCAGACATATTCTTAAAGGAAATGTTTGACGATTGAAAGAAAATGAAGAAAGGTGGAAGGGGTTATTGCTGTCTGTGTCTCTAGAGCAGAAATTCTCAAACAAGGTTCCTCCAGAAGTTGCAAGGGGTTCCTTGAGCTGTGACTGATTGACCTCCCATCTGATGGTATCCACATGGTATCCGGCTCATTGATGGAGGTGGGGAGGGAAGGTTCATTGATATCGGTGGGGGAGGGAAGGCTCATTTGATGGAGGTGGGGAGGGAAGGTTCATTGATATCGGTGAGGGAGGGAAGGCTCATTGATGGAGGTGGGGGGAGGGAAGGCTCATTGATGGAGGTGGGGGAGGGAAGGCTCATTGATGGAGGTGGGGGAGGGAAGGCTCATTGATGGAGGTGGGGGGCTCATTGATGGAGGAGGGGGGCTCATTGATGGAGGTGGGGAGGGAATGCTCATTGATGGGGGTGGGGAGGGAAGGCTTATTGATGGAGGTGGGGAGGGAAGGCCCATTGATGGAGGTGGGAAGGAAAGGCCCATTGATGGAGGTGGGAAGGAAAGGCCCATTGATGGAGGTGGGGGGAGGGAAGGCTCATTGATGGAGGTGGGGGAGGGAAGGCTCATTGATGGAGGTGGGGGAGGGAAGGCTCATTGATGGAGGTGGGGGGCTCATTGATGGAGGAGGGGGGCTCATTGATGGAGGTGGGGAGGGAAGACTCATTGATGGGGGTGGGGGGAGGGAAGGCTCATTGATGGAGGTGAGGAGGGAAGGCTTATTGATGGAGGTGGGGAGGAAAAAATCATTGATGGAGGTGGGGAGGGAAGGTTCATTGATGGAGGTGGGGGAGGGAAGGCTCATTGATGGAGGTGGGGGAGGAAAGGCTCATTGATGGAGGTGGGGGAGGGAAGGCTCATTGATGGAGGTGGGGAGGAAAAAATCATTGATGGAGGTGGGGAGGGAATGCTCATTGATGGGGGTGGGGAGGGAAGACTTATTGATGGAGGTGGGGAGGGAAGGCCCATTGATGGAGGTGGGAAGGAAAGGCCCATTGATGGAGGTGGGAAGGAAAGGCCCATTGATGGAGGTGGGAAGGAAAGGCCCATTGATGGAGGTGGGAAGGAAAGGCCCATTGATGGAGGTGGGGTGAGTGAAGGCTCATTGATGGAGGTGGGGTGAGTGAAGGCTCATTGATGGAGGTGGGGGTGGGCTCATTAATGGCAGTGGGGAGGGAGGGCTCGTTGATGGAGGAGGGGGAGGGAAGGCTCATTGATGGAGGTGGGGAGGAGGCTCATTAATGGAGGTGGGGAGGGAAGGTTCATTGATGTAGGTTAGGGAGGAAAGGCTCACTGATAGAGGCGGGGAGAGAAGGCTCATTAATATAGGTGGGGGAGGGAAGGCTCATTGATGGAGGTGGGGAGGAAAGCTAATTGATGTAGGTTGGGGAGGGAAGGCTTATTGATGGAGGTGGGGAGGAAAGGTTTATTGATGTAGGTTAGGGAGGAAAGGCTCATTGATGGAGGCGGGGAGAGAAGGCTCAATGATGGAGGTGGGGGGGAAGGTTCATTGATGTAGGTTAGGGAGGAAAGGCTCATTGTTGGAGGTGGGGGAGAGAAGGCTCATTGATGAAGGTGGGAAGAGGGAATTGGAAAAGTTCTGGTCCCAGTAGCAAGCCTTGTGAAAACGAGGCTTGGAGTCCTACAGCGGCCATGCTTGATTGTGGAATCGAGGGTTTGAATAGGGGCCAGCTCAACTATACCCTTAGCTAGTCAGGGATGTTGGCTACACTTTTCGGCCGTTTTTAATGTCACAACGAGGCTTGGCTGTGATTGGCGGCCATTTTGTGAGGATGCTTATGATAGAATAATGAACAATTAAGGCAGTCTTCCCCTGCTGGATTTACATATATATATGGCATGGCGACTCACAACGTGTGCATGCCCCCAATGTTGTCAGTCATGACATAACGCGCAGGGAGGAGCCAACGTACGTGACGTCGCCACGCTTGTCTGTGTACTCTGCATGCGATTTGGATCTCCTTCATGTATCGATTGTGGAAACTGATTTAATACAGCGCTGTTTTTTTTTTAGCATAATATATGTGAGTATTCTGAATTCCTTTGTATCAGACTTCCGTTACGGATTTACACTATGTGGATTTTTTTCCTGCTTTATGCAAATGGTGACTTCCTGTTCCATCATACCTGTCTGAGATGTACCCGAATTATCTGTGATTTCCTGGAATTTGACCTATCTGGACCCGGTGGTCTGTTCAGGCGCATGTGTCTCTGTAATAGAGTCCACTTGTTCTGGTAAGAGCCCATCTTATCTTTGGTGGTGGATCACGTGGTGGAATTGGATTCCTGACATTAATTGCACAGTATATGTGTTTTTTTTTTTTTTTTTGCCAGCAGCTTTTTTATTTCTGCCAGTGCGGTTTCTTGCCTTTACACATAAAGTTATGGTTGATCGGTGTACAGCTATGATGATTAAGTTACACGGTTGCCCTAGTTACAGGAAGCGCCCCCTATGGTTTAGGAGGAAAAATAAAAATATTCACTTTTGGACCAGCAACGTACCCGTACCCGGATATTTGATGGTTATACCAGAATGATATGCAGCTGCAGGCATCATCCCAGTACTGTTTTTTTAACAGCTGGTGGTTGGCTCACCCGTAAAAGCAATCCTAGTTGCTAACTAGCTGCTAGATTGCTTCTACAAGCAGCAGGAGCCCCCCCCCCCCTCGCCACATTCCGTGGCTTTCTTCAGCTCTCCTGTCCCACCAGGAGACCCGGAGCGACCAGCCAGCTCTTCTGGCGGCTAATCAGAAAGCCAAACAACCTGGATCGGCTTTGATTGGCTCTCGGCTATGGTAACCCTGAAGTGATGACCTGACATAATTTCCGGTTTACCCAAATGTCAACAGCACCATTTAAGAAAAAAAAATCAAAAGCATTTGAAAACACAGATCTTGGAGTTTTGCATGCTTTTAAGGGCAGAGGAAGGATTTATGGATCCCAGATCTTTGCATGAAGAGTATCGGACACGTGCCTATTGCTGTCACAAGGGATGTTTACTTTCCTTGTGACAGCAATAAAAGTGATACAAAAAAATAAAAACAAAATGAACGCAACAAATTGAAAAAAAATGCATTAATAAATAAAATAAAAAAATAAAAATGCATTAATAATAATAAAAAAAAAATGGAAAGTGCCCCCTGTGCTCACAAGCAAAGGCGAATGTGTATGTTGGTCCTGCACGCATGTAAACAGTGACTGTCCCGCACATGTGAGGTATCACCGCAAACGTCAGGTCATGGGTGGAATCATTTCAAGGGGAGAGGAGGGATTGGGGGGGCTTAGAGACCCCCGATCCCTCCATAAGGAGTACCTGTCACCACCTATTTCTGTCACAAAGGAGGTTTACATTCCTTGTGACAGCAATAAAAGTGATAAAAAAAAAGAAAAAATTTAAAGCAACAGTGTAAAAAAAAAAAAAAATTAATAATAATAAAAAAAAAAGAATTACAGTGCCCCTGTCCCTCGTGCTAGCTCGCAAAGGTGAGCGCGCAGGTCAGTCTCGCACGCACGTAAATAGCGACCATCCCACCCATGTATCCCACCCATGGGAGGCATCGCCGCGTACGTCAGATCATGGGCACTCATTCTAGCTCCAGACCTCCTCTGTAATTCTAAAGTTACCTGTAAAGGCTTTTAAAGCATCACCTATGGATAGTAAAATTTAAGTCGTTTGTTGATGTTGCACAGGCGTGAGCTATTTTAAAGCGTGACATGTTTGGTATCTATTTACTCTGCATAACATCATCTTTTATATATATTGTAAAAAAAAATGGGTTATGTATTGTGGTTTTTTTTGCATTTAAATTTAGATAAGTGTATTTTTTCCCCCCAAAAAATTTGCTTTTTAAAAACGGCTGCGAAAATACAATGTGACATAAACAAAAATTGCAAAACCCACCATTTTATTCTCTAGGGCCTCTGCTTTAAAATTATATATATATATATATATATAATGTATGGGGGTTCTAAGTAATTTTCTAGCAATATACTGAGTGTTACATGTAAACCAAAAAAGCATCAGAAAAAGGCCGGGCTGGAAGTGGATATTGGAAGGTAGCGTTTAGGCAGAATGACCATTTCTAGTTCCCCATCAGATCGCAATTGTTCAGGTCCACCTTAAAAACCTTCCATCCTTCTCAAAGCAAAGGAAATGTTAAAAAGTTGTACTGTAACGTAAGGCATGATGATCCGATGAGTCACCCGTCACCACGGTAACATGTGAACAAGCTTGTGTTTAAAACTCTGGCGCTGGTCACTTGACTTCTTATCCCTTGAAAAAGTCACGTGATCGGTGACGCAACATGTCGGGAGGAGTTGGTGAGGTGGTCACACTGGTGTCTCAGTTACATGGTTGTAATGGTGAGGAGGAGAGCAGTGTCTCCTTGATTAGCCTTACATAATAACAAGTTATACACAAGATGATGTAAAATGTGAGTTGGATATCGCTATATGTTTTTATCTATGGATGTAATTACATTGTTGCATGATGAAAGGCTGTTTTTCTTTTTTCCGAGTCATTTTAGAAGACAGCTGGATCATATTTAAAACATATTATTTAGAGCTTTTTTTGCATGACCCAAGGGGGTCTCCTAAGGAAATGCCTTGACCATCTTAAAGCTTGTCTTCAAAGACCCTTGTATGACCCAAGGGGGTCTCCTAAGGAAATGGTTGGACCATCTTAAAATTTGTCTTGAAGAGCTTTGTATGACCCAAGGGGGTCTCCTAAGGAAATGGTTGGACCATCTTAAAATTTGTCTTGAAGAGCTTTATATGACCTAAGGGGGTCGCCTCCGAAGGTGAGCAGGCATTGCACCTGGTGGTGGAAGTGGTGACACGGATAAATTAATCGACTATCACTTTTTGTGGAGGAACACATATATGTATATATAAAGATTGTATTTTTTTTTTTTGGGGGGGGGGGGGGGGGGATTTTTATATACAATTCCTTATATATTTTTTTTTTATATATTCTATGTTTGAAATTGTCACTAATCTATTGATATGTATTTTTGATTGAATTTTGCACATGTCACTTTATGCACACTATACACAAAGCAAGCACTCCATTGTCTAAGAATTTTGTACTGTAACATGTTTTTTTTGTTAATTTTTTATAAACGATCTTCTAATTAAATAATTTTTTTTTGTGTGTGTAATTGTGAATGTATATATATATATGGTATCAGTACATAGATGGGGCTGTGTGCACAGACATTGCGGAAGTCACTGAACCGGAATAAGGGTTCTGACTCAGGAAGCGGCGAATGTTCTATAACAACCCACTAAATGCATTATTGGCTTTAAGTGAAGCATCGTGCGTACTGCCTAAACCTACACAGCGCTTTTAAAAATTGACTGCGCCGTTAATGGGTTCTGCATTATGACCGGTATTATTAGCTCTTCTCTGATCATCACAGAGCGTGCAGCGGCAATGATACTTCCGGAAGACGAGCCAGGCCCATTAGCTCCGCTTCAATGGACATAATTGCTGGGCTGAAGTGGGCAGCCTGGTGGTAAAGTCATTGCGGATACAGGGGGGGGGGGGGGGGGGGGATCACGCAGCAAAACTGAGCATGCATACAATGCGGCCAAACCTACGTCATCAAATTTAAAATCGCAGAAGGAAATTGTGCTTCTGTTTTCCTCACCGCCTGTTTCAACCCTCTAAATGCTGGACTGCTTTGCCACAACCACGTGCGCGGTAGTACGCTATTGCGGGGCAGCTGCGGCGTGGCCCAATTCACTGAGTGGGTTTTGTTTGGTGGGCGGTAGTGTCCGCCGAGCATAACAGAGGGGGGGGTTGAATCCTACTGGTGCCGCAGAGCATCGCACCCCATGGCATGTGTACACTTGTGACCCCCCAATAGCGGGTGCTGCTCAGGCTGTGGAAATCCCAATCAATAAAGCCGACCACTGTGAGCGCAGATAGGAGCTCGTCCCAGCTCCAGACACCATTGTACAGGGAAGAAAATGTTACATCGTTACATACAGTGGGGAAAAGAAATGCCGCTCCAGGTGAGTGATGGATACAGGTGAGCCGGGGAATGGACTCCTCCCACGGGTGCTAGGCTCGGCTCGCCCGCCATGCAGTGTAGACAGGAAGGAATGGAGGTGAGGTGATGAAAAGTCTCTTTATTGTAGAATTCATGAACATGATTGGCACCACAGGACAAGAAAGCAGGTACAGGTAGACGCGTTTCACACAGCGACGCTGTGCTTAATCATATTGAATAAGCACAGCGCCGCTGTGTGAAACGCGTCTACCTGTACCTGCTTTCTTGTCCTGTGGTGCCATTCATGTTTATGGATTCTACAATAAAGAGACTTTTCATCACCTCGGGGTGCAGCCATCTATTCCTTCCTGTATACATAGTTATATAGTTGGTAAGGCTGAAAAAAAGACACAAGTCCATCAAGTCCAGGCTGTCTGTGTGCTTTTATGTTAATATTTCATTGTATATCCCTGTATGTTGTGGTCGTTCAGGTGCTTATCTAATAGTTCTTTGAAACTATCGTTGCCCCCCGCTGAGACCACCGCCTGTGGAAGGTAATTCCACATCCTTGCCGCTCTTACAGTAAAGAACCCTCTACGTAGTTTAAGGTTAAACCCCTTCTCCTCTAATTTTAGTTAATGGGCATGTGTCTTTAAATTCCCTTGCATAGAAAAGCTTTCTCCCTATTGTGGAGTCACCAGTCCGGTATTTGTATACTGAAATCATATCCCCTCTCAAGCGTCTCTTCTCCAGAGAGAATAAGTTCAGTGCTCCCAACCTTTCCTCATAACTAAGATCCTCCAGACCCTTTATTAGCTTTGTTGCCCTTCTTTGTACTCGCTCCATTTCCAGTACATCCTTCCTGAGGACTGGTGCCCAGAACTGGACAACATACTCCAGGTGCGGCCAGACCAGAGTCTTGTAGAGCGGGAGAATTATCGTTTTATCTCTGGAGTTGATCCTCTTTTAATGCCAATATTCTGTTTGCTTTGTTAGTAGCAGTTTGGCATTGCATGTCATTGCTGAGCCTATCATCTACTAGGACCCCCAGGTCATTTTCCATCCTAGATTCCCCCAGAGGTTCTCCCCCCAGTCTATAGATTGCATTCAGATTTTTGCCACCCAACTGCAATATTTTATATTGAACCTCATTTGCCATGTAGTCGCCCACCCCATTAATTTGTTCAGATCTTTTTGCAAGATTTCCACATCCTGCAGAGGAGTTATTGCCCTGTTTAGCTTAGTATCGTCTGCAAATACAGAGATTGCACTGTTTATCCCATCCTCCAGATCATTTATGAACAAATTAAATAGGATTGGTCCCAGCACAGAACCCTGGGGGACCCCACTACCCACCCCTGACCATTCTGAGTACTCCCCATTTATCACCACCCTCTGAACACGCCCTTGTAGCCAGTTTTCAATCCATGTACTCACCCTATGGTCCATGCCAACGCACCTTATTTTTGTACAGTAAATGTTTATGGGGAACTGTGTCAAATGTTCATATGAGGCGCACATCTCTGCAAAGCCCAGATAAGAAAGTGTAAGAGCCTCAGCCCGGGCTCCAGCCAGGACACGCCCACCAGTGTGTTTTACTCCGCCCCCGCGCTTAGTTTCCTGTGATTAAGCTCGGGGCATAGTGTAATGCATTAAAATGTCAAAAAAGTGTATTTTTCCCCAAAAATTGCGTTTGAATAATAGCTTCGCAAATACCGTGTGACATAAAAAATTGCTAAACCCACCAATTTATTCTCTAGGGCCTCTGCTTTAAAAAAATATAGAATGTTTGGGGATTATAAGTAATTTTCTAGCAAAAAAAAAAAAAACCTGATAGTTACATGTGAACAAAAAGTGCCCGGTCTTTAAGTGGTTAAAGGAAAGCATGTTCCTCGTGTACAACGCAGTTTCTGAAATACAGAGCATGACAAATGGGGGCCACATGGGCTAACCCAGCCTCTCGCAACCTTTTTTTTCTACCATAAAGGAATTCTTGAGATAAATTTCTGGGTTCAGAGAATCCCTGGTAATACATTGGGGGGAAAATAATGATTTGACCCCCTGCAGATTGTGTAAGTTTTGCCCACTTACAAAGAAATGAAGGGTCTATAATTTTTATCATAGGTGTATTTTATATGATAGAGACAGAATATCAACCAAAAATCCAGAAAAACACACAATACAAATGTTATAAATGGAGTTCAGTGAGTAAAATAAGTATTTGATCTCCAAGCAAAACATCACTTAGTAGTTGGTGGAGAAACCCTTGTTGGCGATCACAGAGGTCAGACGTTTCTTGTAGGTGGTGATCAGGTTTGCACACATCTCAGGAGGGATTTTGGTCCTCTCTTCTCTACAGATCTTCTCTAAATCCTTAAGGTTTCTTGGCTGTTGCTTGGCAACTCGAAGTTTCAGCTCCTCCATACATTTTCTATAGGATTAAGATCTGGAGACTGACTAGACCACTCCATGACCTTAATGTTCTTCTTCTTGAGCCACTCCTTTGTTGCCTTGGCGGTATGTTTTGGGTCATTGTCATGCTGGAAGACCCATCCATGACCCATCTTCAGTGTTCTGGCTGAGGGAAGAAGGTTCTCATCCAAGATTTTACAATACATGACCCCGTCCATTGGCCCCCTCAATGCGGCAAAGTCGGCCTGAACCTTTATCAGAGAAACAGCCCCAAAGCAACATGTTTCCACCTCCGTGTGTGACTGTAGGGATGATGATGTGACTGTAGGGATGATGTGACTGTAGGGATGATGTGTGACTGTAGGGATGATGTGTGACTGTAGGGATGATGTGACTGTAGGGATGATGTGTGACTGTAGGGATGATGTGACTGTAGGGATGATGTGTGACTGTAGGGATGATGTGACTGTAGGGATGATGTGTGACTGTAGGGATGATGTGACTGTAGGGATGATGTGACTGTAGGGATGATGTGTGACTGTAGGGATGATGTGACTGTAGGGATGATGTGACTGTAGGGATGATGTGACTGTAGGGATGATGTGACTGTAGGGATGATGTGACTGTAGGGATGATGTGACTGTAGGGATGATGTGACTGTAGGGATGATGTGTGACTGTAGGGATGATGTGTGACTGTAGGGATGATGTGTGACTGTAGGGATGATGTGACTGTAGGGATGATGTGACTGTAGGGATGATGTGTGACTGTAGGGATGATGTGTGACTGTAGGGATGGTGTGTGACTGTAGGGATGATGTGACTGTAGGGATGATGTGACTGTAGGGATGATGTGTGACTGTAGGGATGATGTGTGACTGTAGGGATGATGTGTGACTGTAGGGATGATGTGTGACTGTAGGGATGGTGTGACTGTAGGGATGGTGTTCTTAGGGTCATAGTCAGCATTTTTCTTCCTCCAAATACGACGAGTTGAGTTAATGCCAAAGAGCTGAATTTTGGTCTCATCTGACCACAGAACTTTCTCCTTCTCTGAATCATTTAGATGTTCATTGGAAGACATCAGAAGTTCCTGTACTTGTGTCTTCCTGAGGAGGACCTTGCGGGTGCTGCAGGATTTCAATCCATGGTGGTGTATTGTGCTACCAATGGTTTGTTTGGTGACTGTGGTCCCAACTGCCTTGAGATCTTTCACAAGTTCCTCCCATGTAGTTCTGGGCGGATCCCTCACTTTTCTCATGACCATCCTCACCCCATGAGGAGAAATCTTCCATGGAGCTCCAGACTGAGGACGATTGATGTTTATTTTGTATTTCTTCCATTTGTGAATAATCGCTCCAACAGTTGTCTCCTCCTCACCAAGCTTCTTGCTGATGGTCTTGTAGCCCATTCCAGCCTTGTGCAGGTCTACAATCTTCTCCCCGACGTCCTCTGACAGATCTTTGGTCTTCCCCATGATGGTGAGGATTGGATGGAAGAGATTCTGTGGACAGGTGTCTTTTATACACATAACGAGTTGTCGTTAGGAGAACCTTCTTACATTGACAGGACTAATCTGTGTACCACATGAGCACCTACTGGAGCCAGTCTGTGGGGGGCAGAATTATTGTTGGTTGGTTATCAAATACTTATTTTACTCCATTTATAACATTTGTATTGTGTGATTTTTCTGGATTTTTTGATTGATATTCTGTCTCTATCATATAAAATACACCTATGATACAAACTATAGATCCTTCATTTCTTTGTAAGTGGGCAAAACTTACACAATCTGCAGGAGATCCAATCATTATTTCCCCCCACTATAATTACTAGATCTACAGTGGAGATCTCTCTCTTTTGGTGGATATACTACCAAGCCACAGGGACCTCTACTATAGACGACCAGCTCTTAGCAGGCTGTTCATGGCACTCCTGACAGTACAGAGGTGACCCCGGATTTCATAGGGGATGACTGCACAGATTCCATTCCATACACATAGCGTGCCAACACGCTCCCGCCTGATATTGTGTCTCCTGGAATCCACGCAGATCAGTTGGCTTGAGTTGGAGAGAGACGTAGGACCCGGGTATACAATGCCGTTTTCATAATGGTCACAATGTCCCCCGAGGCCCTTCAGAGAACATCGAGTCCTTCTATTTTCAGCCGTGTTAGAGTCACGTGATTCAGGTGTTCGGGGATTTTCAAATGAGAAGCTTTAAAAGCTTTTCCATCCGAGATCTACCTTATCCCCCCCCCCCCCCCCCATCTCGGAAATTCACGTCCTTGCTTCTAGATTTATGGAAAGTGACTTTCCTCTCTTTGTATCCCACCGGCACTCAACAACGCTTCGTATCCTCCAGTGCAAAGACCGGACAATATGTTCTGGAATGAAAAGCACAAGTCACAAATGCCCGAATTGTTTCCGAGCATGCGTAGGAATTTTGCGCGTCAGAATGGCATACAGACGATCGCATTTTCGGATAGGAACTTTTTCCGACCGAAAAATTCGAGAACCTGCTCTCAATCTTTTGCTGGCTGGAGTTCGGCCAGCAAAAGTCCGATGGAGCGTACACACGGTCGCATTTTCCGACCAAAAGCTCTCATCGGTCTTTTGCTGGCCGAATTTCTGATCATTAGGATTAAAATAGCATTTTAATTTTAGTCCCATTTTAGTCTTCTGCAATTGTTTAAATTTTATTCGTATTTAGTCGACTAAATCTCCAGTACATTTTAGTCGACTAAAACTCATTTTAGTCGTCTAAAATCTAATGGGTGTAATTAATTCGTAATGCATTAGACCCCTTTCACACTGACCCGCCACCGGCATCAGCGGTACAGCAGGGCTATTTTTAGCACCGCTTTACCGTCGTTTTAGCAGGGCGAAAAGGGGTTAAATCCGCCTGCAAAACGCAGCCGCAGCGGCGCTTCTCCGGCAGTATGGCTGCGCTGCCCCATTGTTTTCAAAGGGCAGGAGCGGTGCAAAGAAGCTGCTGGCAGGACTTTTTGTGACGCCCTGCCAGCGCAGCGCCAGGGCTTTCACACTGGGTTTGCAGCTGAGGCTTTTTTCAGGCGCTATGCAGGCGCTATTTTTTTGCGCTATAGCGCCTGAAAAATGCCTCCAGTGTGAAAGGGGTCTTAGTTAAACATTTCTCTACAATTTCCAAACTCATTATATACGGCTGGAGTGAAAAATCTAATATGTTATTATTTATGCTATTGAGTTATGAACATTCACTACATATCAATTTTGCAGTCAAATTTCAATTTAGTTTTAGTCTTAGTCTTTTGACTAAAATGGCATTTTAGTTTTAGTCCCATTTATTTTAGTTTTAGTCATATTTTAGTCATCTCAAATGTTTTAGTCATTTTAGTCTACGAAATTAACACTGGGTGCCAATCAATTTTTGTCTTTTTAATGTTCTATTGAAGAACGGTTAAGGAGATGAGGGCTAGGGGTTCCAAACAGTACCGGGACAGGGTTGTCCAGCTCCCAGGACAAGGATCCAGAATTGCGCCCCATTATTAATACCTGCCATAGAATGGGTGTACCACCCTGCATCCATTTTTTCCCCTTTTTGCTTCAATGCGAACAGAGAACTGCCCCCTCCTGTAGAGTTGCCACCTCATCCCTTTAAGCCCGAACACATCTGAATTACACGGGTTCTGAGGCCAATTTAATGCAGATAAGACCCCAACTGAGTTTAATTACCACCTTAATCAGCCACGCACCTCTGGCCACAATTGGCGCCAGACGGCCTATTTAAGGGTTGCCCTGACTTCTGAAAAGTGCTGACTGATCTTCAGCTGTGTCCTGGGATTCTGAACCCTGCTTGTCTGACTTGATATCCTGTTGCCGAGCCCTGGCTTTCCTGACGCTGCTTCTGGACTCAGATTACCGGTTTCTGATCCTGGCTTCCGGTTTGACCCTGCTCCTGTTTATGCCTTGGTACCTCGCTGCCTGCCCGTTGCTGAACCCGGCTTTCCTGATGACCTCGCTCCTGTCTCCTGCTTGGCTCCACGCTGTTTCCGAGGACCTCTGCTGGCCGTCCATCCTCTCAGCTTTCCTGGTCCCAGTTCTTCACCGGAAACCCTGCCTGCACTTCCAGGTCTGCAACACCTCCTGCAAGTTCTGCACGCAGCATTCACAGGCACTCGTGTTCCTCCTGATCCTTGCCACCGTCTGGTTCCACCTCCAGTGGGGCTTGGGTTGGAGATACAAGAGAGGCCTCGTCATTTCAGACTCCTACCAGGTACGTGACAAGGCCCTTCTGAGAGATCAGCCTTCTTCCTGGCTCCAGCAAGCGGCCTCCTCATTGGCCGCAGCTTCCTACAGACCAGGCAGGACAGCTTCAGGACCACTTCAGCACACATTAGGGCCCCAAAACAGGCTATTGGGCCTGACAGCAGAGCTCCATCCAGCAGCACCTCCCTAAGCCTCATCCCAGGGGGAAGAGAGTGAAGACATGGCCTGTCCCCGATATTTATATCCCCTCCCAGCATGCACCAGTGGCATAAACCTCCTACTGGATTGGCTGAAGGAAATATACCGTATATACTCGAGTATAAGTCGTTCCGAGTATAAGTTGAGGCCCTAATTTACCACAAAAAAAATGGGAAAAACGTATTGACCCTTTGCAGCATCACTGTGCCCATTTGCATGCCTCACTGTGCCCATTTGCAGCCATAGGTCCCCTAAACTCGGTAGTTAAGGGTTCCTAGATGCCCCCTAGCTGCAGCCAAAATTTGGGGTCTCTGAACCCAAAGGGTCCCGAAATGACATTGCTGCAGATGGACACAGTTGACCGAATTTGGGGCCCTGTATCTCGGGGCCACTTAGTGCTAAGAACCCCAAATTTGGTGTGCAAACCCAGTGGAACTAGCACCATAAAATTTTCAAACCTGGGGTTTCTAGCACCAAGTGGCACCGAGATACAGGGCCCCAAAAATCAGTTCAGAAAATGTCAAGCACTTTTCTGCAGCAGAGAATGACATTTTCCGAACCGGTTTTGGGGCCCCGTATCTCAGGGTCACTTGGTGCTAGGAACCCCAGCTTTGGATATGTTATGGTACCAGTTCCAGTGGGTTGGCACACCAAATTTGGGGTTCCTAGCACCACGTGGCCCTGAGATATGGGGGCCCCAAAGTCGGTTCAGAAAATGTCAAGCACTTTTCTGCAGCAGAGAATTACATTTTCCGAACCGATTTTGGGGCCCCGTATCTCGGGGCCACTTAGTGCTAGGAACTTCAGCTTTGGATATGTTGTGGTTTGCACACCAAATTTGGGGTTCCTAGCACCAAGTGGCCCTGAGATATGGGGCCCCCAAAATCGGTTCGGAAAATGAAATTTTTTGCTGCAGAAAAGTGCTTGACTCGAGTATAAGTCGAGGGGGGCACTTTCAGCACAAAAAAATGTGCTGAAAAATTCGACTTATACTCGAGTATATACGGTAAATATTCATACAGTGGGAAAAATAATAATTGTCTCCCCTGCAGATTGTGTAAGTTTTGCCCACTTACAAAGAAATGAAGGGTCTATAATTTTTATCATAGATGTATTTTATATGATAGAGACAGAATATCAACCAAAAATCCAGAAAAAACACACATAATACAAATGTTATAAATGGAGTAAAATAAGTATTTGATCCCCTACCAACCAACAATAATTCTGCCCCCCCACAGACTGGATACAGTAGGTGCTCATGTGGTACACAGATTAGTCCTGTCAATGTAAGAAGGTTCTCCTAACGACAACTCGTTATGTGTATAAAAGACACCTGTCCACAGAATCTCTTTCTTCCATCCAATCCTCACCTTTAGAGTTGGAGCGAACGGTTTCGGGCCGGAGCATTGGCTGTTTGCCCCGTTTGTCGAACACCCGAATTTGCAGGGTGCTCGACGAACGGGGCAAACAGCCAATGCTCGGGCCGAAACCGTTCGCTTCAACTCTAAAGGTGAGGTTTGAACGGAAGAACAGATTCTGTGGACAGGTGCAAAGCTTTGCCCAGTGCGGTGTAAGGTGGTTGTTAACCGCTTGCCGACCAGCCGCCGTCATTATACCGCGGCAGGTCGGCGCGATCCCGCGAACCGTCGTAGCTATACGTCGGCTCGCGGGATCGGGATAGCAGGCGCGCCCACTGAACAGCGGGGGTGCCGATGCTCGTGGCCGACGGTCGCGATGACCGCCGGCCAAGAGCGACCGCGAGCAGGAGGGACAGAACACGGAAGTGTGTGTGTGTGTGTGTGTGTGTGTAAACACACAAATCCGTGTTTTGTTCTGAGAGGAATGACAGATCGTGTGTTCCTATTAGCTAGGAACCACGATCCGTCACTTCCTTTAGTCAGTCCTAGAGCTGCACAATTAATCGTCAAGAATCGTTATCGCGATCTTGACTAAAGTGTTTCTCAATTCTTTCTATGCAAAGAATTCTCTCTGCTCTTCTGAAGCCATCAAAAGAAAGGAAGAGAAAAACTCGGCAGTCTGCCAAGAATCACAACATTTCTTTCTCAGTTGAACTTAAGTATAAACATTGTAACAATTTGTCAATGGAATAGACTTTGTGTGTAAGTGAAAAAAGACACTAAACCTTTTTTCTGACATTTGTTGGTTTCAAGTTTCATCATTCAATCATTTTTTTTTTCTTATGCTAGAAAATTACTTAGAACCCCCAAACATTATATATATATATTTTTAGTAGACACCCTAGAGAATAAAATGGTGGCTGTTGCAATATTTTATGTCACACTGTATTTGCACAGCAGTCTTTCAAATGCAATTTTTTTTGGAAAAAATTACTTTAATGAATTTAAAAAAAAATAAATAAATAACTAGTAAAGTTAGCTCATTTTTTTTTTTTTTTTTGTATAATGTGAAAGATTTTACGTAGCGGGAATCGTGAGAGAATCGTGATCTTTTTTATTCTAAGCAAAAAAAATCGTGATTTTCATTTTGGCCAGAATTGTGCAGCACTAGTCAGTCCCCTCCCCCTTCAGTCAGAAGCACCTCCCAGGGAACACAGTTAACCCCTTGATCGCCCCCTAGTGTTAACCCCATTCCCTGCCAGTGACATTTTTACAGTAATCAATGCATTTTTATAGCACCGATCGCTGTATAAATGACAATAGTCCCAAAAACGTGTCAAAATCGTCCGATATGTCCGCCATAATGTCGCAGTCACAGTTACTAGAATAAAAAAAATTTATAATAATAATAATAACATAAATGCTATAAATCTATCCCCTATTTTGTAGACGCTATAATTTTTGCGCAAACCAATCGATATACGCTTATTGCGATTTTTTTTACCAAAAATATGTAGAAGAATACATATCGGCCTAAACTGAGGAAAAAAATGCTTTTTAAAAAATATATATAGATATATATATTTTTTTTTATTACAGCAAAAAGTACAAAATATTGTTTTTTTTCAAAATTGTCGCTCTTTTTTTGTTTATAGTGCAAAAAATAAAAACCGCAGAGGTGATCAAATACCACCAAAAGAAAGATCTAATTGTGGGGAAAAAAAGGACCTCAATTTTGTTTGGGTGCACTGACCGCGCAATTGCCAGTTAAAGAGACGCAGTGCTGTATCGCAAAAAATGGCCCCGGTCATTCTGCAGCCAAATCTTCCGGGGCTGAAGCGGTTAAGAAGCGGGGGCCGGGAAGCTGGCAGAGCCGTCCTTAACAATCGATGAGCCATCAGAGGGCCAATAAGAGCTGCAGGGCTGGAGGTGTGCCTCTGTGTAAATCCAGGAAGTGAACAGGCAGCAGCTTCAGCTGCCCACAGTTAAAATGGCTGCAGCCAGACTCAGTGGAGGGAGATTTCTGCAGCATATTTGTACAGAATCGCAGCATATATAAAATAATATGCAAAGTGGTTGGAGGGAATCTTCAGAATGACAAAGATGTTTTATTACAAATGATGTGAGCAGACTGCAGTTCCTCTTTAAGTTGCCAGAAAGAAGACTTTACTAACCCCGATCGACGTCGCTCTGGTCCTCCAAGGGCATAGAGATGAGCGGTGGCCATCTAGCCATCACTTATCTCTATGGAAAATCGCTGCCAACGCCGGATGGCTCCCGGGGCTACTGATGGGTAACATTAGCCCGGGATCCACAGGCACCTCTCCCGCCGCTTCTAAAAGTGATCTTGCGGCAAATCTGGGATTATTTTTATCTTAAAGCCAACTGCCTGTAGAAAGAGAATACCAGAGTTATGGCATCTCACTGCAGCCACAACCCCGGACTTTAATGTCAAAATAATGACATATCTTTACAGTTAGGTGGTCAGCAAGTGGAGTTCTACTAAAATACCTGTTAATTTTTATTTTTTTGTGCTTTTACCTGAAATTTTTTTTAAGTTGGTGACAGGGCCTCTTTAAGGTCAATGAGACTCAGGGGGTGCCATGCTGCGTCTGTGCCCCCCCCCCCCCCATGTTAACAGTTATGCTGAGAAGGAAGAGAGCCCACATATAACATGGCGGTGCCCTTTGGAGACAGACGCCTGATCAGACGGAATGTCAACTGACATTTCAAAAACATGCCGGAGTTTAGGTTCCCGCACTAAATCATATCAGGTGCAAAAAGCATCGCCACACTGCCGCGAGCAAAACGTCATTACAGCTCATCGTCCGACCCAAACCACCAAACGTTGTAGGTCACTGTACAAACCCTCTGCCATCAGAATCCACGTTCTGCCTCTTCTTCATAAATAGAATGTTGGGTCAGTACCAATCTATGAGGGCAACTTTCAACCAATAGAAACATGCCAGGAGGATTCTTCTTACTGATCACCAATGTAAGGGACATTCTTCCCACTGATCACCAATGTAAGGAACATTCTTCTCACTGATCACCAATGTAAGGGACATTCTTCTCACTGATCACCAATGTAAGGAGCATTCTTCTCACTGATCACCAATGTAAGGAACATTCTTCCCACTGATCACCAATGTAAGGAACATTCTTCCCACTGACCACCAATGTAAGGAACATTCTTCTCACTGATCACCAATGTAAGGAACATTCTTCTCACTGATCACCAATGTAAGGAACATTCTTCTCACTGATCACCAATGTAAGGAACATTCTTCTCACTGATCACCAATGTAAGGAACATTCTTCTCACTGATCACCAATGTAAGGAACATTCTTCTCACTGATCACCAATGTAAGGAACATTCTTCCCACTGATCACCAATGTAAGGAACATTCTTCTCACTGATCACCAATGTAAGGGACATTCTTCTCACTGATCACCAATGTAAGGAACATTCTTCTCACTGATCACCAATGTAAGGAACATTCTTCTCACTGATCACCAATGTAAGGAACATTCTTCTCACTGATCACCAATGTAAGGAACATTCTTCCGACTGATCACCAATGTAAGGAGCATTCTTCCCACTGATCACCAATGTAAGGAACATTCTTCTCACTGATCACCAATGTAAGGAACATTCTTCTCACTGATCACCAATGTAAGGAACATTCTTCTCACTGATCACCAATGTAAGGAACATTCTTCTCACTGATCACCAATGTAAGGAACATTCTTCTCACTGATCACCAATGTAAGGAACATTCTTCTCACTGATCACCAATGTAAGGAACATTCTTCTCCACTGATCACCAATGTAAGGAGCATTCTTCCCATTGATCACCAATGTAAGGAACATTCTTCTCACTGATCACCAATGTAAGGAACATTCTTCTCACTGATCACCAATGTAAGGAACATTCTTCTCCACTGATCGTCACTGTAATGGAGCTCACAGATCACCCATGTAATTGTAAGTTACAGGTAGTAAGTATTAGCAGAGGTTCCCCGAGACCTCAAAGTTATTTTGCAGGTCTCTCTGTGTGAAAACGAGAGATACTGGTATGAGGGATTCAAGGAACTCAGATAGCTTTGAATTAAAGACCACACATTGCAGAGGTGCCTCATCAGTGCACTGTGGCTGCACATTTATTTGCAAACGTTTGCAACAAAACCTCTGACCTGACATACAGATAGAGTTTACTTTGGTTTATTTGTGCAAAGTCACTATCTGAGCAATAGAAAGAAAGGAAAGATGATTCGTTGTGAGAAAACCACCATATGGTGTACAGGAAAAGAGCAGCTGATGTACATAGACACGTTCCCACAGGAGAACAATTCTTTCACCAGAGTGATGACTGTTTTCAAGTTCAAAATTGGGGAAAAGTAGAAACTAATAACTTCCAAGTAAGCGTCCCAAAGTCCAAACTTCCAAGTCAACTCCCCAAAGTCCAAACTTCCAAGTCAACTCCCCAAAGTCCAAACTTCCAAGTCAACTCCCCAAAGTCCAAACTTCCAAGCCAGCTTCCCAGAGTCCAAACATCAAAGTCAGCTACCTGAAGTCGAAACTTCCAAGTCAGCTTCCCAAAGTCTAAACTTTCAAGTGAGCTTCCTAAAGTCCAAATTTCCAAGTCAGCTTCCCGAAATCCAAATTTCCAAGTCAACTTCCCAAAGTACAAAATTTCAAGTCAGCTTCCCGAAGTCCAAACATCAAAGTCAGCTTCCCGAAGGCTTCCCGAAGGCCAAACATTAGTCAGCTACCTGAAGTCCAAACTTCCAAGTCAACTCCCCAAAATGTAAACTTCCAAGTCAACTTCCTAAAGCCCAAATTTCGAAGTCAGCTTCCCAAAGTCCGAACTTCCAATCAGCTCCCCAAAGTCCAAACACTCATTTTAGCGCAGGGGCCTATCTACCCTTCTATTGGAAGTCTATTGCCACACTAGTCTTTGGGATTAGTCTGCAGTTGTAAACATAAAAATGGCTCATCAAGAGCAATCAGCTCCTCGCTCTGACTTTAACCTCTTGTTTACCTTGGCATGCTTATAAACGGCCGGGTATAAAAAGAGGTTAATTCAAGATCACAGCTGCAGTGTCGGTTTTTGGACCCGACAAAGGCTTTCAGATAAAAGTGATCTAGAGCAACCTGATCACTTCTATAGGGCTCCGAATGTGCACTCCAAACCCCCCCCCCCCCATCAGCAGTGCTCGTGGTGGTGGTTTCAGGGCTCTCCCGTTCTTCTGGGGAGCCCACAACCAAGGTAAATGGCTTCTACGGTGAGATACCCCACCTCCCAATCCCTCCTGCAACTAATGAACCTGGAGACAACATGCATTACATCACCTCCAGGTTCATAACGCTCATTGCTCAGCTACAGCAGTTAAGGATGCAGCTAATCAAGCTCAATCTGTGCTTGTTTAGCTGCAGTGGAGGGCAGGAGAGATATTAGGGTTCTAATAGACAACTGAGGTCTTCATTAAGAAAACCTGTCATCGACCCAATGCTATCACATATGGGGACTTGTTAGACCACCCTGTGATAGCAATACATTTAAAGAAAGAAAGAAAAAAAAAATATTACATAAAATAAATAAAAATAATATAATTTTTTTTTTTAAAGCACACCCATACACGCACCCTATAAAAAAGCACAGCACAGACCAAACTTGTTTAAAGAGTTGGTGCCCTTAAAATCCCTGTCGCCCAATACACTTTCTTCTTGTACACGCAGATGTGTCACCATTGGACCCTGCTAGGGTAAGGTAACACACACCTCCCAACTTTCTGAGATGGGAATAAGGGACGCCTATTAGCAAAAGTTTGTAGGCATAGGACACGCCCCCTGCCACGCCCCCCTTAAAGGAGAATTATATAAAAAAATGATTGGTTAAACCCACAAGTGTTGTTTTTTTTTTTGTTTTTTTTTTTACCACCACTATTTCTTTATATTGGCTTTTGGAATTTACAGATGCAGAAATTCAGAAGTTGAATGAAAGGTTTAGCGCTGTAAAACAATTTTGGATAGATAAATAGTGCATTTTATATACAACTATATAGATCAGACCAAAAATGAGGGACAAATGAGGAGGAAAGAGGGACAGACAGACATTGTTCAAGATGAGGGACAGTCCCTCGAAATCAGGGACAGTTGGGAGCTATGGTAACACCCGACAACAGAAAAAAAAGAGAGGGCAGCGAAAATAGAAGGCAAAGAAAGAAAAGAAAGACACGTCAGCGGATAATTTGGGTCTGGATTTCTACTGCAGGAAAATGAAATAGAAACAAAAAATAAGTTTTAATATGACTTTTATTTACTCACCCACTGAGTACCCAGCCAACAGAAAGCCTGCAGATCCAGACAGCACCTGGAAGCCAAGGTGACGGGTTTTGTGGATTATAAGGCCCATACGTGTGACCTACAATAAAATAAAAAATAAAAAAAATATTTAAAGTAAAACTCCACTTTGTTGAGAAAAACCCAATCCCTTCAGGGGAGCTTATAGAATGCAAAGATTTTCATTGCACTCAAAATTCGTTGAAATTTGGACGCCATGATTATTATATAATAATAATCTTAACCTTGATTACTTTCTATTTAACACATTCTGTAATCATAAGGTTATGATACTTTTCTCCTTCTCCGTTATTTGTGGGTTTTTCTTTGCATCCCGAACAATTTTCCTGGCAGTTGTGGCTGAAATTTCAGTTGGTCTACCTGACCGTGGTTTGGTTTCAACAGAACCCCTCATTTTCCACTTCTTGATTAGAGTTTGAACACTGCTGATTGACATTGTCAATTCCTTGTATATCTTTTTATATTCCCTTTCCTGTTTTATACAGTTCAACTACATTTTCATGGAGATCTTTTGACAATTCTTTTGCTTTTATATTTACTATTAATTCTACCTATGATATAAAAAAATGCCTGACAAAAATTTTCCATTTTCCATTCCATTCCATTCAAATTTCCTTTGTTTTAAAGAAACTGAAGTGAGCCTTACCACCATGCCTTCTCTTTAATTGGCTGATTTGTTGGGCTGATTTCGGTATCCCTATATAAACAATCTCAGTGCTGTAATAAGAAAAGTTGCAGTGTCTGCATCACTTTAGGTGTGAAAGACGGGACCTTGTACTGAGGGAGGAAGACGGGGACAAGACCTGGAGCTTTAGGTATGTTCTGGAGCTTCCTGAGGATCATACGGGGGGGGGGGGGGGGGGCTCTATTATACAAACTTCAACTTCATGTAGAAAGAATGTCCTTAAGTGGTGCCATATCTGTCCATTGGCCCACCACTGTGATGGACGGCCTCACTGACCAATATGGAGTAAAGGAAAGTAGGCCTTAGAATGCACTTAGCTGTGCACATTCTGGCACCTTCCCAATGATCCACCAATGTGATGGGCGGCCACACTAACCAATATGGAGGGATAGAGAGTAAGTGTCAGAGTCCTGGATGTGAGGCCGAATTGCAGAGGGGGCGCCCCTTGCGGCTAAGTGCAGCGTAACCCTGGGAGTGAGACAGGGAGTACGGTGCCCAAAGGTGCACGGGTTGCCAGATCGCAGTTGCTGAGTAGCAGATAGCAGGGAGCTGCTAGGGTGCGCTGGTAAGGTTGAAGGGCAACCGTGCAAGGAGGGATTCCAGGTATGGAGCCGTGGAGCAACCAGGAGCGGAGTCAGAGCCAGGCCAATGGTCATTCAGCACAGGAATCAGTCCAAGGTGAGGTACAGCAGGATAATCAGGAACAGAGAAGGTAGCCGAGCCGGGGGTCAAACACAGGAGGACGATCAAGGTACAAATGCGGAGCCGAAGAATAGTCAGATACAAGCCGGGGTCAATGCAGGCGGAATACTGGAGCAGTCAGGCAAGCCGAGTAGTAACAGGAAGCAGGTATCACAACAGGAACCAGGAACACAGGAACAAGGAAAACAGGAAGCTGATGATAATCCAGCAACCAGCATGAACCAGCAGCAGGCTTAAATAGGCAGAAGGGCGCCACCATGAGGAATACTGGCAGAATTACCCGTCCTACGGTTATCACCCTGACAGTGCCCCCCCCCTAGGGGCAGCCTCCGGATGCCCAATCTGGCCCATTTTTCAGGGTATCGGGCTTGAAACCTCTGCAACAGTCTAGGGGCATGAATGTTATCTGCTGGTTCCCAAGAATTATCTTCTACAGAGTAACCTTTCCATTTAACAAGAAATTGAACAGTCCTACCTCTCCGACGGCAGTCCAGAATGGCTTCTACTTCGTATTCTGTTTCATTGTCCACCAAGATTGGAGGGGGCGGAGCTTCTTCTCTCCCTGGAAAAGGACTGGAGACAACAGATTTTAATAAAGAAACATGGAACACTGGGTGAATTTTATAGGAACTTGGTAAAGACAATTCAAATGCCACTGGGTTAATTTCCTTCTTAATTGTGAATGGACCGATAAACCTTGGTCCTAACTTCCGGGAGGGGCAAGGCAGCTTAAGATTTGTTGAGGAAAGCCACACTCTATCTCCAACCTTAAAGACGGGATCTCTCCTCCCCTTGTCATAATGTTTCTTATAATTCTCTTGGGCTTTCTGCATAGTTGCCTGGAGAGTTAGGAAATTAGCCTGAATGGCGTTTATCCTGTCCTGGACTGCGGGGACTGAGGTCTCTGGTATAACATTAGGCAAGAATGAGGGATGGAAACCGTAGTTGGCCCAGAAAGGTGACTGATTGGTGGAAGCGTGGATTGAGTTGTTGTATGCAAACTCCGCACACGGGAGTAGCAAGGACCAGTCATCCTGGGAGAAGGAGCAGAAGCAACGTAAGTACTGTTCTAAAGTTTGATTAGTTCTTTCGGTTTGGCCGTTGCTCTGAGGATGGTAAGCTGAAGATAGGCACACTCTAATGGAAAGCGTTTTGCAGAGCTCCTTCCAGAACTTAGAGGTGAATTGCACCCCTCTGTCGGACACAATGTTGCTCGGTAGGCCGTGAAGTCTGACTATCTCCTTTATGAATATCTTCGCCGTGTCAGCAGCAGATGGTGTACCCATCATGGGCAAGAAATGCGCCATCTTGGACAGGCGGTCAACGACTACCAAGATGGTTGTAAATTTCTCCGAGGGTGGTAACTCTACTATGAAATCCATAGATATTTCTTTCCATGGTTGCTCCGGCACAGGCAATGGGCGTAGTAGACCCCAAGATCTGACGTTAGACCCCTTGTTACGTTGACAAATGGTGCAGGAACTGACATATTCCCTGCAGTCAGGCTTTAGAGTGGGCCACCAAAAAGATCGTTGAACAAGCTCCAAAGTCTTTCTTACCCCGAAGTGACCAGCAAGTTGGTGGTCATGTAAAGTCTTTAGGACCTGGGCTCTGGCTTGTTGCGGAACAAAAATTTTGTTCTGATACCAAAGAAAACCTTCCTGGTTTCTTAAAGACAGTGCTTCTGGTTCAGAGCATTGGGAGGAAGCTTGTTTCAGTGAGGAACTCAGGTCGGTCTGAATCATGAGAAAATTCTGTGGAGATAATATAGTGCTAGGAGTAATTTCTTCGGGAGTGTCAGGAAACATCCGGGACAAGGCATCGGCCTTCCCGTTCTTAGACCCCGGGCGGAAGGATATATGAAAATGGAATCTGGCAAAAAACAAGGCCCATCGAGCTTGTCGGGGTCTCAATCGTTTAGCCGTGCGAAGATACTCCAGGTTTCTGTGATCCGTGAATATCATGATGGGATGCTGAGCACCTTCAAGGAGGTACCGCCATTCCTCCAGGGCAGTTTTAATAGCCAAGAGCTCTCGATCTCCCACATCATAATTCCTTTCAGACGGACTCATCTTCCGCGAGGAGAAGGCCACAGGATGGAGTAACGACTTAGAACCCTGACGTTGGGATAAGACTGCTCCTGTGGCAACTTCAGAGGCGTCAACCTCTAAGATGTAAGGGAGGGCCGGATCAGGATGTTGCAGGATAGGTGCGGAGGTAAAGAGGGATTTGAGCTTATCAAAAGCTGATTGGGCTTCTGAAGACCACAGGAACCGAGTATGTAAACGGGTAACTTGGGTGATTGGTGAGATGATGGAGGAAAAGTTCTTTATAAACCTCCTATAAAAGTTTGCAAACCCCACGAATCTTTGTACTCCCTTTTTATCCGATGGAGTTGGCCAGTCCAAGATTGCCTGTACCTTTTGCGGGTCCATGGCAACACCACCAGTTGAGATAATTAGCCCCAGGAATTGTATTGACTCTTTTTCAAAATCACACTTCTCTGCTTTTACATAGAGTTTGTGCTTACGTAGAGTGTGCAGAACTGTCCTTACATGTGTACGATGGAGCTCCAGGGTGGTTGAAAATATCAGGATATCATCCAGGTAGATGATGACGAAGTAATCCAGAAATTCTCGAAAGATATCGTTTACAAAATGTTGGAATGTGGCCGGGGCGTTGCACAATCCAAATGGCATCACTAAGTACTCGAAATGTCCAAAGCGAGTTCTAAATGCTGTCTTCCATTCGTCACCCTCTCGGATGCGAACGAGATTGTAGGCTCCTCGAAGGTCAAGCTTAGTAAATATTCGGGCAGTACGGAGTCTCTGGAAAAGTTCCGGAACTAGAGGAAGAGGGTAACGGTTTTTTATAGTGATTTTATTGAGCTCCCTGTAATCCACACATGGTCTTAGGGATTTGTCCCTTTTTTCGACAAAAAAGATTCCGGCTCCAGCAGGAGAAGAGGAGGAACGGATGAAGCCTTTCTCCAGGTTTTCATCAATGTATTGTCGCAATGTTCCTAGTTCCACCTCCGAGAGGGGGAATATGCGACCGAATGGGATTTCGGCTCCTGGGAGTAATTCAATTGGACAATCGTATGACCGGTGTGGTGGCAGGACATCAGCCTTTTTCTTGTCAAAGACATCTGCAAACTCCTGGTAGGCCGGTGGAATACTCTGGTTGTTGACAGGTACAGGTTGGACTGACAGGCAACTGGCTACATTACTGGTTTCAGGGGCAAGACAGTGCTGTAGGCAATAAGGTGAAGTGAATGAAATTTCTTTCCTGATCCAGTTGATCTGGGGGTTGTGGGCTTGGAGCCATGGGGTACCCAAGATGACAGGGAACATAGGTGAGCTTAGAATGTCGAAACGTATGAATTCCTGATGACCATCAGGAGTAGTAACCAAAAGAGGAGTGGTCTCTTGTGTCACAGGACCGGAACTAGGCAGGGTGCCATCAGCCAGGAGGACTTCCAATCTACGGTTCTTGGGAAGAAGGGCCAGACCGAGCTTTAGTGCTAAGTCCAAGTCCAAGAAACAACTGCATGCCCCGGAGTCGACTATGGCCTGAAGCTGAACCCCCTTGTCGGCCAACTGTAGCGTGATGGAAAGGATAAGTTAAGAAGTGGAAGTTCCGGACATCTGGAAGTACACTGGAGACTTCTTGGGTACCTTGCTGGGCCTTATGGGGCAGTTGCTCAGGAAATGTCCGTTTCGGCCACAATAGAGACAGAGATTGGCTTGACGCCGACGCTGCTTTTCCTCGGGAGTCAGTGCGGATCGCACCAAACCAACAGGCATAGCGCCAATCTCTGGTCCCTGCACCTTGGGAGTCTGAGAACGTTCAGCCTGGCGCTCTCGAAGGCGTCTATCCAACTGGATGGATAGTTGAATGAGCCCCTCGAGGGTAGCAGGGATGCCGACCCTGGCCAACTCGTCCTTAAGGGATTCAGAAAGCCCCAGGCGAAACTGGTATTTCAACGCAGCCTCATTCCAGTCTGTATCGGCAGACCACCGGCGGAAGTCCACAGCATAGTCTTCCACCGGGCGCCGTTTCTGTTGAAGAGAATGCAGAGCGGCCTCAGCGGTGGCTGTACGCTGGGGGTCATCATACAATTGCGACAGGGCCGTAAAGAACGTTTCCACTGAACTAGTAGCTGGGTCCTTCTGTTCCCATAACCTGTGGGCCCATGCCTGGGGTTCATTGGTCAGCAGGGAGATAAGAAAGCCAACTTTGACAGTCTCAGTGGAAAAGGTACGGGGTTGCAGAGCCAGATATAACAGGCAGGCATTCTTGAAGGATCTGAATTTCTGCCGGTCTCCAGAGAAACGTTCAGGGGTAGGTACCCGCGGTTCTGGGGGCAAAGTCAGTACCGAAGAGGCCGTAGCAGGGAGATTGGTGGAGGAGGAACCAGGATCCAAAAAGGCAGATGGTAGCATAAAATGTTGGAGTTTTCCTTCTAATTGAAGGTATCTTTCCTGAAGAACTTGGACCACTCGTGTAAGGGTAGCGGCCTGTTGGCATAAAGTCTCTATTGGGGACGCACCTCTGCCGGCCTCAGTCATGGCTGGATTATGCTGTCAGAGTCCTGGATGTGAGGCCGAATTGCAGAGGGGGCGCCCCTTGCGGCTAAGTGCAGCGTAACCCTGGGAGTGAGACAGGGAGTACGGTGCCCAAAGGTGCACGGGTTGCCAGATCGCAGTTGCTGAGTAGCAGATAGCAGGGAGCTGCTAGGGTGCGCTGGTAAGGTTGAAGGGCAACCGTGCAAGGAGGGATTCCAGGTATGGAGCCGTGGAGCAACCAGGAGCGGAGTCAGAGCCAGGCCAATGGTCATTCAGCACAGGAATCAGTCCAAGGTGAGGTACAGCAGGATAATCAGGAACAGAGAAGGTAGCCGAGCCGGGGGTCAAACACAGGAGGACGATCAAGGTACAAATGCGGAGCCGAAGAATAGTCAGATACAAGCCGGGGTCAATGCAGGCGGAATACTGGAGCAGTCAGGCAAGCCGAGTAGTAACAGGAAGCAGGTATCACAACAGGAACCAGGAACACAGGAACAAGGAAAACAGGAAGCTGATGATAATCCAGCAACCAGCATGAACCAGCAGCAGGCTTAAATAGGCAGAAGGGCGCCACCATGAGGAATACTGGCAGAATTACCCGTCCTACGGTTATCACCCTGACAGTAAGCCTTAGGGCTGATTTCCTGCATGAAGATGAGCACCATTTTAACAAATGATAATACTCACATCATTTCATTATCCCTATGTAAGCAATCTCAGTGCTGTATTAAGAAAAGCTGCAGTGTCTGCATCACTTTAGGTACGGAGGACAGGACCTTGTACTGAAGGAGAAAGATGGGGTACAAGATCTGTATCTTTAGGTATGTTCTGGAGTTTCCTGAGAGTCATACCAGGGGGGCTTCTTCTGTACAAACCTCAGCTTCATGTAGGAAGAATGTCCTTAGGCGGTGCCCCTATTGGTATCTGTCCATTGACCCAGCACTGTGATGGGTGGCCTCACTGACCAATAAGTATGCCTTAGGGCTGATTTCCTACATGAAGATGAGATTTGCCTAATAGAGAACCCTTTTAACAAATGATGATACTCACAGCATTTCATTATCCCTATATCATCAATCTCAAAGACATAATAAGAAAAGCTGTTGTGTCTGCATCACTTTAGGCATGGAGGACGGGACCTTGTACTGAGGGACAAAGATGAGGACCAGACCTGGAATCATACCAGTGGTGGTGTATCATACAAACCTCAGCTTCATGTAGGAAGAATGCCCTTAGGCTGTACCTCTACTGGCATCTGTCCATTGATGGGTGGCCTCACTAACCAATATAGAAAGTAGGCCTTAGGGTAGGGAGGATTTTCTAGATGAGATTTGCCTTATAGAGAACCCTTTTAACAAATGACGATACAGCATTTCATTATCCCTGTGTAAGCAGTCTCAGGCCAGTATTAAGAAAGGCTGCAGTGTCTGCATCGCTTTAGGTATGGGGGATGGAACCTTGTACGGAGGGAGAAAGATGGGGACAAGATTTACAGGTTTAGGTATGTTCTGGAGCTTCCTGAGATTCATACCAGGAATGCTCTATTATACAAACCTCAGCTTCATATAGGAAGAATGCCCTTGGCTCTATCCCTTCTGCAACCTACCCAATGACCCACCACTATGATGGGTGGCTTTAGTGATCAATATGGAGGAATGGAAAGCAGGCCATAGCTCTGCCTTTCTAGATAAAAAGAGAGAACCCTCTTCACAAATGGCAGTCTTTATGAAATATTCTCTTGGTCTATATCAGAGGTCTCCAAACCTTTCTAAACAGGGGGCCAGTTTACTGTTCTTTAGGCTTTAGGGGGTCTGGACTGTGGCCATTGGGAGTAAAAAATACCCCATCTTTGGTGTCAGTGGGAGGAATTGTGCCCCTTTGTTGGTGTAGTTGGGAGGATTCATGCCCCATCACTGGTGTCATTGGGAGGAATTGTGTCCCATCCTTGGTGTCATTGGGCCCAATTGTTGGTGTCAGTGGAAGGAATTGTGCCCCTTTGTTGGTGTAGTTGGGAGGATTCATGCCCCATCACTGGTGCCATTGGGAGGAATTGTGTCCCATCCTTAGTGTCATTGGGCCCAATTGTTGGTGTCAGTGGGAGGAATTGTACCCCATCATTGGTTTAGTTGGGAGGATTCATGCCCAATCACTGGTGTCATTGGGAGGAATTGTGTCCCATCCTTGGTGTCAATGTGCCCCATCATTGGTGTCAGTGGGAGTAATTGTACCCCACCGTCAATGACAGTGGGAGGAATTGGGCCCCATAATTGGTGTTATTGGGCCCCATCGTTGGTGTCATTGGGAGGAATGGTGTCCCACCATTGGTGTCATTAGGAAGAATTGTGTCTCTTCACTGTGGTTTTAGAGGAGGGGAAAATGCTGCCCCGTTGTTGGTATCAGTGGATGCAATAGTGCCCCAAGGGCCAGATAAAAGCAAGCAAAGGGCAGTAGTTTGGTACATTGGTACAGTACATTTATAACACACACCAGCCTACATTTGTAGGTGACTTTACCAAGCTCGAGGCAGTAGTGATGGTATCACCAATGACCATCTACAACAGGGGTAGGCAACCTGGGACCCTCCAGCTGTTGTGGAACTACATTTCCCATGATGCACTGCAAGGCTGGCAGTTACAATGACTCCCAGAGGCATGATGGAACTTGTAGTTCTGCAACAGCTGGAGGGCCCCGGGTTGCCTACCCCTGTCGTAGATGGTCAATGGTGATACCATCACTACTGCCCCGAGCTTGGTAAAGTCACCTACAAATGTAGGCTGGCGTGCATTATAAATGTAATAGTCTGAATGATAGGACCAGTGTTGTGTATTATTGCCCTTCGTCCCTCTAATGAGCCGAGGCTTGGAGCCGTCTGGGTGCGGTGGAGTGTGCTTTGGATCCATGCCATGGCTGAAAATGTCAAGTTGCTGACTCTCTGCCTGGAACAAATTCTAGGGTGTCCAGAAAGCTAACATCAGAATTATGTGAGCCAATATGTACAGACAGGCTGTGAGATAATTATTATATCCACATCACATTGTTACTCATTTAAGACTTCCAAAAGAGATCATACTTTATTAAAAGGAGCAAGTTTCCAATATCTATGGCTGGCTATATATGTTCAAAACAGCTCCAGATCTTATGAACGTTCCACTCTTTCTCCCCAGCTGTCCTGTGCATGCTTCAACGTCTGCTATGGAAATGAATGACACATTGCCCATTGTACTCCTAGGAAGACATCAGTGAACGTGTAGGACACCTGATGAGAGCAGCATGTTGGGTAGGTGCAGTTTGGTGTGGTAGGCAGTTCCAATTTGCAAAGAAAGATGTATGATGTATTGAAACAGCAGGTTTACCGCACAAATGGGCCCGGCAGGGAGGTTCACCAGTCTGTTGCCACTTACAGCTGTGCAGAGAATTGACAGCTGTCAGAAGACTCGAGGATGCCAACAGCGTCTGCCACAAGGAGTGGAGTGTGGCCCGGCCAGTCTGACCAAATGGGGAGCATCCTGAAATAGTAGACGTGGTCTCTTCTCTCTTCCTACTCCACCAAAGCACTGGCACTGTCCCTGACAGAGAGGGTACACCTGTGCCTAACCTGTCCATTTGCATAAAGTGCACCAAACCCATGGGACAGAGTCCTAAATAGACTCTGCTTGACCTAAGATGGCTGCCAGGGTCACATGGAGCATGTGCAGCCAATCGGCTCACTGCCCGGGTGACTGAGGAAATCATAGAGAAACACAGCTTCTCTTACTTGCCTCTCCCATCTGCATTGCCACTGTGGTTGAGCGCCACCTGCAGTGGAGAATATAGAATGCAGCAGCCTACAAGCAGAACAGAGGACTTGCAATAACAATTAAATGGATTAAAAGCACCCAGGCTACAGCTCCACCCAACACTTTAGACCATTTTGACCAGTTGGGAGGCTGAATTCACCCTTTTGGTCATTGTTGCAATCATAAGCTGCTTGGAAGTGGTTGAAATTTAGCTGATAGTTGCCATCGGATCTGGGTTGGGTAAGATAGAATAAAATATTTACAAAAATGTGAGGGGTGTACTCACTTTTGTGAGATACTCTAATTGAGCAGCAGTTTTTCAAACACAATTTTCTTGGAATTTTTTAATGAATTTTAATGCAAACAAACACAATATGTAACCCAATTTTTGGTAAGATATAAAAGATGATGTTACACCAAGTAAATAGATACCGAACATGTCACGCTCATGGAACAGCAACAAACTATGATAATTAAAAATCTCCATAGGCGATGCTTTCAACATTTTTACAGGTTACAAAGAGTTACAAAGGGGGTCAGCCGCTAGAATTATTGCTCTCCCTAGGATGTTTGCGCCGATACCTCATATGCGTTGTGCGAACGCCATATACATATGAGTGCGCAACCTATGAATGCGTTTGCCCCTACGCCCCAGCACTGGGGTGTTATAGACATTTTTCTTTATTACTATTATTTATTTTATTCAAAAGTTTTCTTTTTACACGGTCCCTTAATTTTTTATTTTTTTTTATCACTTTTATTACTATCACAAGAAATGCTTCTAAAAGCGATCCAGAGGTTGTTCGCTTTTAGCAAAAAGGGAATCGGGTGCTGAAAAAATATAAAAACAATACTGGGGGTTATGGCTGACAGCTGGAGCCATGGCCCCGGTAAACCACGACGTATACTGTATATACATATTACGGTCTTGACGTGGTTAATAAACAACTTAAAAGAAAAAAAGCACGCACATCCCCTGGACATGATCGCCATGGGTTTATGTAATCAGCTTTACATTTTACTCCATCAAACTGTTGTGGGATTGTTTGTATCATATTACGGTGTGACTCCAGATCGGCACCTTTATAGAGCGAGTTTGGCCTATTGAGGCTCTCCATAAAACTGTTAAGGTGGTATACGGTCCCATCACAAATAGCCTTTTTTTGGCCTTTTGGGGTCTCACCAGTTTGCTTCCCGAAGCTTTGTACAGTAGGGCACAGCTTTCCACTTATGGTGGACCTGCCCAAAGGTCCAGAATTACAATTTGATACACTTCTTCGCTCAAATTCATCTTAGCAAATCTCTATCTGACGCACTATTGAGCCGACCGGTCAGGGAAACACTTCGATGTTCCAAGAAGCTGATTGTTTTCATATTCATAGCAATGCAAGATCCTGGAAGTCTTCCTACATTCCTTTGGATCTTGTGAAAGCCAAAAGTTTCTGGGCTATAGATTAAATAACATAATATAACTGGGTACTGACATTTATAGGTATAGTTGATCCAGAGAAAATCAGATTACCTCTCTTTGGGGGGGTCAGGAAGGAATTTTTTCCCCTGCTATAGCAAATCGGATCATGCTCTGCTGGGGTTTTTTGTCTTCCTTTGGATCAACAATGGGTGTAGGAGCGATTATATGGGATTGTATGTTTTTTTTTCGGTTGAACTAGATGGACTTGTGTCTCATTTCAACCTGACTAACTATGTAACCGTAAAGTATCAGAGGGCTTTAGGGAGATCTGGGATCTCTGGATACAAAATCTTTCAGGAATTGGGAGGAACGAGTAGATGGGCGACCCCATGGGACGGAGAACTCTCCTTTTTTTTTCTCTTCTTGTCTACAGCGTTCCCATGAGATCTGCTACTTGTACCAGATTACCAGTTATCAGCCTGGCTTGCCTTGACCATTCCTGGCCTCCACCTGCAGTGATCCTGGCTGGTACTTGGATTTATGCTTCTGCCTTCAGCTTCTGATCTGTCCACCCGTTACTGACTCCGGCCCAATCCATGATTAGGCTTCTGCCTACATGACTGTACTGATCTGATCATCTGTTACTGAACTGGCTTGTCTGACTATGCTGTTCATCTGCCCGCCGCTCAGCCAATCCTGACTACATACCTGTGGTCCAGTTAGTTCCTGCTAACTACCTATCTTCTGACCAACCAGTCTCCATTGACTGTCTCCCCACTGATCAACCAACCTCCGCTGACCGTTTGCTCTCTAATCAACTAGTCTCCGCTTAGCTTCTGCCGGCTGACCAACCAGACTATGCTGACTGTCTGCCCGCTGACTAACCAGTTTTCTCTGACCGTCTTCTCACTAACCAACCAGTCTCAGCTTTCTGCCCCTGACCAACCAATCTCCACTGACCTTCTGCCTCCTGACCAACCAGTCTCCATTGACTTTCTCCCCACTGATCAACCAACCTCCGCTGACCGTTTGCTCTCTGATCAACTAGTCTCGGCTTAGCTTCTGCCTGCTGACCAACCAGACTATGCTGACTGTCTGCCCGCTGACTAACCAGTTTTCTCTGACTGTCTTCTCACTAACCAACCAGTCTCCACTGACCTTCTGCCTCCTAACCAACCAGTCTCCACTGACCTTCTTCCTGCTGACCAACAAGTTTCCTCTGACCATCTTCTCGCTGACCAACAAGTTTCCTCTGACCATCTTCTCGCTGACCAACCAGTCTCTGCTGATCATCTGCCTGCTGACCAACCAGTCTCCACTGACCTTCTGCCTCCTAACCAACCAGTCTCCACTGACCTTCTGCCTCCTAACCAACCAGTCTCCACTGACCTTCTTCCTGCTGACCAACAAGTTTCCTCTGACCATCTTCTCGCTGACCAACAAGTTTCCTCTGACCATCTTCTCGCTGACCAACCAGTCTCTGCTGATCATCTGCCTGCTGACCAACCAGTCTCCGCTGACCTTCTGCCTGCTGACCAACCAGTTTCCTCTGACTGTCTTCTTGCTGACCAACCAGTCTCTGCTGATCGTCTGCCTGCTGACCAACCAGTCTCTGCTGACCTTCTGCCTGCTGACCAACCAGTCTCTGCTGACCTTCTGCCTGCTGACCAACCAGTCTCTGCTGACCAACCAGTCTCCGCTGACCTCCTGCCTGCTGACCAACCAGTCTCCCATCTTCTCGCAGTTTTCTCTGCAGGTCTGCCCACTGACCAACCAGTCTCCGCTGATCATCTGTCTGCTGATCAACCAGACTCTACTGAACTTTTGCCTGCTGACCAGTTTCCTCTGACTGTCTGCCCGCTAACCAACTAGTTTCAACTGATCATTTTCTCGCTGATCAGCCAGTCTCTGCTGATCATCTGCCTGCTGACCAACCAGTCTCTGCCGATCGTCTGTCCACACACCAATCAGTTTCCGTTGTACGTCGGCCCACTGACCAGCTAGTCTCTGCTGACCGCTTTCCAACCGACCAGTCTCCTCTGACCATCTACCTGCTAACCAACCAGTCTCTGCTGACCATCTGCCTGTTGCCCAGCCTGTCTTCACCTGCCCATGCCCACTGTCTGGCCTGACTCTGCTGCCATCCAGACGATCTATTTATCCCACCTGTGAACAGGAACTAGCAGGCAATAATGCCACTCCATGCTCCCATGCCAACTGTTTGCTCTACAAGGGGCCTGAGCCAAAGGTGTAGGAGAGGCCATCCACATCGCTCAGGCTCCACTACAAGGTATGTAATTATGATGTCCCATCCAAGAACTTCACCATCCCTCATTGTAGTACAATTACTTATTACAACCACAGAAACAACCAATCGGGTTACATGCCTCATGAATATAATGTCTTTTCTGCAGAATGTAGTCACTTCGTAATTCAAAGGTGTACCATTTTCTTTCTTTGTATTGGGAAAAACTCAATACAACCTATTGAAACCGAAGTTGACCTGCTTTTGCTGACATTCCTCATCGGAACAAAGAACAACCGAGACAAGTCAACGAGCGTCCGAAATACACTCACCGGCCTCTTTATAAAAGGTACACCTTGCTAGTACTGGGTTGGAAACCCTTTTGCCTTTAGAACTGCCTTAATTCTTCCTGGCATAGATCCAACAAGGTGTTGGAAACATTCCTCAAAGAGTCCAATGGCCTCCACATGCCCAAGGTGCTCTATTGGATGAGATGTGGTGAGTGTGGAGGCCATTGGAGGACAGGGACCTCATTGTCCAGTGGCGAGATGATTGGAGCTTTGTGACATGGGGCATTATCCTGCTGGAAGGAGCCATCAGAAGATGGGGACACTGTAGTCATAAAGGGATGGACATGGTCAGCAACAATACTCAGGTAGGCCGTGGTGATTAAACCATGTTCAATTGGTACTAAGGGGCCCAAAGTGTGCCCACCCCCCCCCACCATTACACCCCCACCACCAGCCTGAACCGGTGATACCCCATCCCCCACACCATTACACCCCCACCACCAGCCTGAACCGGTAATACAAGGCAGGATGGATCCATGCGCCAAATTCTGACCCCACCATCTGAATGTCGCAGCTATAATTCAGACTTATCAGACCAGGCAATGTTTTTCCAATCTTCTATTGTCCAGTTTTGGTGATCCTGTGCAATTGCAGCTTCAGTTTCCTGTTCTTAGCTGACAGGAGTGGCACCCGGTGTGGTCTTCTGCTGCTGTAGCCCATCTGCTTCAAGGTTGGATGTGCTGTGCGTTTAGAGATGGTATTCTCCATACCCTGGATGTAAAGAGTGGTTATTTGAGTTACTGTTGTCTTTCCATCATCTGGAACCAGTCTGCCCCTTCTCCTCTGACCTCAACAAGGCATTTTCCTCCACACAACTGCCGCTCACTGGATATTTTCTCTTTTTCCCACCATTCTCTGTAAACCCCAAGAGATGGTTGTGTGTGAAAATCCCAGAAATACTCAGACCGGCCCGTCTGCCACCAACAACCATGCCACCTTCAAAGTCACTTCAATCCCCTTTCTTCCCCCATTCTGATGCTCGGTTTGAACTTCAGCAAGTCATCTTCACCAAATCTAGATGCATATATATGGTGCTGGTGGTGCACATATAAATAACTTGCAACCCTGAGCCTCAAGGCTGGACACTGTAACATACACACGTAGAAATCATATAAACATCCAAATATGGGAGAAACAAAATGTAATTTCTTCTAAGAATTGTCCTCAATGGTCTGGGTGATTGAGCGTGATCTATCCCTTCACCACGATGTGAATATCCATCATGTCCCTTTCTTCATGTGTCCCCTCTGTGCTCCAGGGCCTCTCTCCTAATATATATACTTTAAATCAGCATAGAATCGTATCCCTCAGAGATGGTGTATTGGCATGGACTGTCCTCTAGGGGACCTCTTTTTAGATGTTTCCAATACTCTGCATATGGTTGTAATTGTGCTGGATTTCCTACAGGGCGATCCTCTCCAGTGGGCTCCCAGATAAATGTAGGTGAAGAAAGAGGAACACTCTCGTCGTGTATTAACGTCTTAAAAGCATTTATTAGAACCAAAACAGCATGAACTCACATTTAAAAGCCGATAACCGGCGAAAATCCACAAGTGCAAACTTGTTCATGTGCGGCGTCACTTCTGGTACTCCTCCACTCATGCCCTATGTGTTACGTTACGGTAACCTGACTTCATTAGGGTGTGAGTGTATATAAAGGACTTAAGCCTTAGTAAACACAAGGGCTGAATGTCAGACGAGATTGGCCGGTTCAATAAAAACTAGCCGACATTCAGCCCGGTACTACTCCACTCACGCCCTACCTGTTACGTCACGGTCACCTGACTTCATCAGGGGGTGAGTGAATAGAAATTACTTAAGCCTTAGTACACACACGGGCTAAATGTCAGACAAGATATTTGCTATCTTTTATGTTTTTGTGTTGCCAAGCTAATGTATATGTATCCATTATGTTTATGCCATTGTGCATGTATATATATGAAAATACTTTTATACTATTGTTACAAATAAAAAAAAAGATTACTATATACTCTACCTCCACAAGTCAAATGTCAGACGAGATTGGCCGGCTCAATAAAAACTAGCCGACATTCTGCCCGTGTGTATGGCAGCCGGTCCGACAGAAGCCAGGAAAACCAGCAGCACACTGGCTCCCGATCAGCGTTCCCAGCCTATGGCTGAGAGCACTGACTGGAGTGTTCTCGTGAGGGGGAGGGACACAATAGAACAGTGGGGGAGATCACTTTACTAAAATCAGATTGTTAGTACAGCGGCTCCGACCGGAGCTGTCAGTTGTTGTTTTTTTGGGGTCGAACGAAAAAAAAAACTAGTGGTGTGTACTGGGCTTTATCCAGACATCACGTTCTCCTTGTTCTTTACTAGACATTCTCTTGTGCGGAGTGTAGGACGGGTGCACGCCAAAGACTTTTTTTTTTTTTTTTTTTTTTTTTTTTTTAGAGCGTGTTAATAGGCCCTAAACCTGAGCAGTACGTTCTATTTAAGCTCAGGTTGTCATTGAACGCTTTTCTGTTTATAGACCGGGAAGAATTTCTCCCTCATAAACTTCACACTAAAACCTTCACACCAGACTTCATAAAAGATCCCAGGGATACGTCCAATGGGGGTTTTATGAATGGAGTGGGAGAACTTTTATTTAACTGACATCTTGTTAAAAGGATACTTAGGATTAGGAATTTAGGAGCACTGGCTCGTCTTTAGCGTTGTAAAAAATACTTTTCGGTAAACTTTACAAGATCCTTTACCATCATTGTTTCATTGCTGTGCCATAATATCATGATATACCTTTAATGGACAGTAAGAAGGAAGCGGTAAAGAATCACAAGGCCTAGTTATTAAGTTATTATTATTATTATTATTATTATTATCCCTTTAATGCCTAAACCTATTTCTGACATTTGTTGCTTGCAAGTTAAAAAGCAGGATTTTTTTGCTAGAAAAATTACCTAGAACCCCCAAACATTATATATATTTCTTTAGTAGAGACCCTAGAGAATAAAATGGCGATCGTTGCAATATTTTATGTCACACGGAATTTGCGCAGCGACCTTTCAAAAACGCAATATTCTGGGAAAAAAGACACTTTCATGAACAAAAAAAAAATAAACAGTAAAGTTAGCACAATATTTTTTGTGTAATGTGAAAGATGAAGTTACGCTGAGTAAATAGATACCCAACATGTCACGCTTTGAAATTGCGCACACTCGTAGAATGGCGACAAACTACGGTACCTAAAAATCTCCATAGGTGACGCTTTAAAAAAAATTAACGGATACCAGGTTAGAGTTACAGAGGAGGTCTGGTGCTAGAATTGTTGTTCTCACTCTGACGTTCACGGCGATACCTCACGTGTGTGACTTGAACACCGTTTACTAATGCGGGCGCAACTTACGCATGTATTTTCTTTGCTGCGCGAGCTCGCGGGGACGGGGGGCACTTTAAAATAATTTTTTTTTTTCTTATTCATTTTATTTTATTTATTTATTTTTTTTACATTGTCTCTTTAAAAAGAAAAAAAAAAAAAGCGACCACTTTTATTGTGCTCTAGAAGACCCCAAATCCTTCCTCTGCACTTCAAAGTATTCCGATCGCCAAAAACTTCATTTTTTTAAAAAATCGGCGCCATTGGCAGCCGAGTAAACCGGAAGGGACGTTGTGACGTCGCTTCCGTGTTTACACATAGGAGACTCGATCGAAGCCGTTTTCCGGCTTTGTTCCAAACTCACTCTAGCTGGCAGAAGTGCCGGATCGTGGATCGGGTCTCCTGGTGGGACGGGGGACCCGGGAAGAGCGGCGGAAGGGAGGGGGAGGGGCGTTCGAGCGGCTTTTATCCCTAAAGAGCTGACCGCCCACTCTACAAAAAACGGTACCAGGGGTGATGCCTGCAGCTGCATATCACCCCGGTATAACCCCTGAAAGCCGTGAACGCAAATGTGCGTACGGTCAGAGCTAAGGGGTTATCACCACTACCCACTTCAGCTCCGGAAGATTTAGCCCCCTCATGACCAGGCCATTTTTTGCTATTCAGCACTGCGCTATTTTAACTGGTAATTGCACGGTCATGCCACACTGTACATAAAATTACATTTATATCATTTTTTTCCACACAAATAGGAGCTTTCTTTTGGTGGTGTTTGATCACCTCTGGGTCTTTTATTTTTAATTATATAAACAAAAAACACAAATAAAAAATAAATAAATATATATATATATATATATATATATATATATATATATATATATATATATATATATATATATATATATATATATATATAAAATTTCTATTTATATATATATTTATTTATTTTTTACATAGTTAGTTAATCAGGTTGGAAAAAAAAATCCAGTTCCAGTTCAACCATAAAAAAATAAATAAAATAAAAAAATATCATACAATCCCAAATACCCACAGTTGTACCAGAGGAAGGTGAAAAAAAAAAAATAAAAAAAAAAAACACAGAAAAGCTTTCTAATATAAAACATAGCCAATAAAAAAAATCAAATTTCTTCATAAATTTAGGCCAAAATATATTCTGCTACATATTTTTGGTAAAAAAAAAATCCCAATAAGTGTATATTAAATACTTTATTTACATATATCAACAAGTAACATAAACAAGGGATATACAAGCCTACAAAAATAGAGATATTGTAGTACATAAATAGATGGATATAAGAGGTAAAACCGACTAGGCCTGGTGTTAGCGGCCAGTAATACAGGTGATCAATTCCTACATGTTTCGCCAAGACATTGGCTTCCTCAGGGAAATGATAGGAGCCTGTGCCAAAAGATCTATTTTATGTATATCTTGTATTATGTATTTCATGGTTCCTTATTTGTCTTTACCTAGAATCTTTCAATTTTGGCACAGGCTCCTATCATTTCCCTGAGGAAGCCAATGTCTTGGCGAAACATGTAGGAATTGATCGCCTGTATTACTGGCCGCTAACACCAGGCCTAGTCGGTTTTACCTGTTATATCATCTATTTATGTACTGCAATATCTCTATTTTTTATTGTCTATGTTACTTGTTGATATATGTAAATAAAGTATTTTGTAAATTTTAGCACCTTTGCTTAATCGCATCTGTTGGCAACGTCTATAATCCCCCTTGACCTCTATCTACCGATTCTAATATTTGGGATTTGAGGTTTTTCCAGCCATACCCCATTTCCAAGTGTATATTAACCATCTCGCCTACCGGCCACTTTCACCCCCTTCCTGCCCAGGCCAATTTTCAGCTTTCAGCGCTGTCACACTTTGAAGGACAATTGCGCCGTCATACAACACTGTACACATATGAGATTTGTATCATTTTTTTTTCACACAAATATAACTTTCTTTTGTTGGCATTTGATCACCTCTGGGTTTTTTTTATTATATAAATGAAACAAAGACTGAAAATGTTGGGAAAAAAAAAAAACAGAAAACAATATTTTCTACTTACGGTTATAAAACATATCCAATAAAATTCAATGTCTTCATACATTTAAAGTGGAACTATGGGCAAAACTTTTTTTTTTATTTTTTATTTTTTGGATAGAGGGTTATAACCCCGGTCTGATCTTTTTTCGCCATCTCTGTCCCATTGAGGATGATTTCTCTTCACTTCCTGTCCCATAGCCAAAACAGGAAGTGAGAGGAAATCCCTGCAAATTACAGGAATTTCTTGGGGACCCCCCAGCTCACCAGAATTAGTGTCCCCATTGGAAGATTTCCTCTCTATTACTTTTCTGGGGACAACCCAAAATTTGGGATTTTCTTTTACTTTCACTTTCAATGATAATGGTAAACAGGACAAATAGAGAGGGGGGGGGGGATCTCCTTAACAGGAGGCACAGACAGCAATAAAAGCCTGACGGGGGCTCTAATCCCTCTCCACTCTGTCCAAAACCAAAAAAAAAAAAAGTTTTGCCTTTAGTTATACTTTAAGCCAAAATGTATTCTGCTACATTCCTTTGGTAAAAAAACAAACTAAAAAAAAACAATAAGTGTTTATTGATTGGTCTATGCGAAAGTTATAGCGTCTACAGCAGGGATGCTCAAACTGGCGGACCTCCAGCTGTTGCAGAACTACAAGTCCCATGAGGCATTGCAAGGCCAACAGTTACAAGCATGACTCCCAAAGGCCGAGGCAGGGCCACGGGTTGAGCACCCACGGTCTACATGGTAGGCAACCTGGGGGCCCTATAGCTGTTGCAGAACTACAAGCCCCATCATGCCTCTGGGAGTCATTGTAACTGCCACCCTTGCAATGCCTCATGGGAAATGTAGTTCCACAACAGCTGGAGGGCCCCCCAGGTTGAGCGCCCGGGGTCTTCAGGCTATGGTATACAGGCAGTCCCCGGGTTACAAACAAGGTTCTGTAGGCTTGTTGTTAACCACCTGATCTCTGGAAGATTTACCCCCCTTTCGTGACCAGGCCATTTTTTTTTGCAATACGGCACCGCGTTACTTTAACTGACAATTGCGCGGTGGTGCGACGCTGTACCCAAATATAAAATTTATGTTCTTTTTTTTCCCACAAATAGAACTTTCTTTTGGTGGTATTTGATCACCTCTGTTTTTTTTTTTTTTTTTTTGCGCTATAAAACAAAAAAAGACAGACAATTTAAAAAAAAATAAACACATTTTTTTTTACTTTCTGCTATAAAACATCCAATAAAAAAAAAAAAAATGAAAAATTCAAATTTCTTCATCATTTTAGGCCAATTTGTATTCTTCTACATATTTTTGGTAAAAAAAATAAGTAAAAATCCCAATAAGCGTATATTGATTGGTTTGCACAAAAGTTATTGTGTCTACAAAATAGGGGATATTTATTTTTATTTTATACTAATAATGGTGGCATTCAGCGACTTATAGCGGGACTGCGATATTGCGGCAAACATTCTGACACTAACTGACACTTTGCGGGAACCAGTGACACTAATACAGTGATTGGTGCTAAAAATATGCACTGTCACTGTACTAATGACACTGGCTGGAGGACCCGATGTCCTCCAGCTCCCGCCGATCGTTAGGCGAGAGAGACAGAACTATGATCTGTTTATGTAAATAAGGCAGATCGCCGTTCTGGCAGGAGGGAAGGCATGGATCCTGTGTTCCTGCAAAGCAGGGAATAAATTCTATCTCTCACCCCCCTAGTGTAAGCCCCTCCCCCTCAGTGCACATAAACACTGGCTAGGCATACAGTTAACCCTTTGATCGCCCCTGATGTTAACCCCCTTCCCAGCCAGTGTCATTAGTACAGTGACAGTGTATATTTTTAGCACTGATCACTGTTATCGTCCGATTGTCCGTCGCAATATCACAGTCCCGCTATAAGCCACTGATCGTCACCATTACTAGTATAAAAAAATTTAAAAATTGTGTACTTATCCAGCTGGTGGATGGGTGCCTCTCTACCGCTATAGCTACTGATCTCCTGAGCCGGACCCCTGACCGGACCCCTGACCGGACCCCTGACCGGACCCCTGACCGGGACACCCATATTGGTCATGACTGCCATCTGCAGATGTTTCAATATTAGTGCTGCATCATTTTCTGTAAAACATGTATACTTTCTATATGTGGGGGGTGTAAACCTTCTCTTACTAAACTAAAGAAAGAAAAGAGAAGCAGAGGAGGCAAGTTATAGAGACAACTTGTTACAAAGTGACAGCTTTCCACTTCACCTGAAGGCAGAACTAAGCACAAGACTGTGAAATCCGGGACTTACGTCTCCTCCGCTGTCCTTGATCCCTATGATGTTTGGGTGCTCAGCCAAAGTGACTACGGCATCCACAGGTAGGTCCAACCCAGTATTGGCAGGCACGCTGTACAAGATGACGGGGACTGGGGAGGCATCAGCAACCTGCAGGAGGACAAAGACGTGTCAGGATTTCCAGGGGAGACAGCGGGAGCACAGACAACCTTTACCCAGTGGCGTCTCTAGGGGGTGGCTTCTGGGGCCCATAGCCCTGAGTCTGTTACCGGAGGCCGCCTGCCCTGGGGCCACGACACCCGTAAAAGATATGGCTGCGGGCCTGGGCCGACATTTAGACTGCGCATGCGCTGCCGTCGTTCGGGAACGCCTGTACACGCTCGTCCCTTTTCAGGCAGGTGGGCGCATGCGCAGTGACGTAATGGGGCCGGGCGGCGCCATTTTTAAATGTAAAGCAGCAGCAGTGACACCTCTGTGAGGTCTTGGCGGTGACGCGCTCCTCTAATAACGGTCAGGTAAGACCCCTCTGCAGCCTCTGACCATCTCCCCCAGCACCATGTCTGCAGCCTCTGACCATCTCCGCCTGCACCATGTCTGCAGCCTCTGACCACCTCCCCCTGCACCATGTCTGCAGCCTCTGACCATCTCCGCCTGCACCATGTCTGCAGCCTCTGACCATCTCCCCCAGCACCATGTCTGCAGCCTCTGACCACCTCCCCCTGCACCATGTCTGCAGCCTCTGACCATCTCCCCCCCCGCACCATGTCTGCAGCCTCTGACCATCTCCCCCAGCACCATGTCTGCAGCCTCTGACCATCTCCCCCTGCACCATGTCTGCAGCCTCTGACCATCTCCCCCAGCACCATGTCTGCAGCCTCTGACCATCTCCCCCCCCGCACCATGTCTGCAGCCTCTGACCATCTCCCCCCCGCACCATGTCTGCAGCCTCTGACCATCTCCCCCCCCGCACCATGTCTGCAGCCTCTGACCATCTCCCCCAGCACCATGTCTGCAGCCTCTGACCATCTCCCCCTGCACCATGTCTGCAGCCTCTGACCATCTCCCCCAGCACCATGTCTGCAGCCTCTGACCATCTCCCCCCCCGCACCATGTCTGCAGCCTCTGACCATCTCCCCCCCCGCACCATGTCTGCAGCCTCTGACCATCTCCCCCCCCGCACCATGTCTGCAGCCTCTGACCATCTCCCCCTGCACCATGTCTGCAGCCTCTGACCATCTCCCCCCCCGCACCATGTCTGCAGCCTCTGACCATCTCCCCCAGCACCATGTCTGCAGCCTCTGACCATCCCCCCCCCCCGCACCATGTCTGCAGCCTCTGACCATCTCCCCCAGCACCATGTCTGCAGCCTCTGACCATCTCCCCCCCCCCCGCACCATGTCTGCAGCCTCTGACCATCTCCCCCCCGCACCATGTCTGCAGCCTCTGACCATCCCCCCCCCCCGCACCATGTCTGCAGCCTCTGACCATCTCCCCCCTGCACCATGTCTGCAGCCTCTGACCATCTCCGCCTGCACCATGTCTGCAGCCTCTGACCATCTCCGCCTGCACCATGTCTGCAGCCTCTGACCACCTCCCCCTGCACCATGTCTGCAGCCTCTGACCATCTCCGCCTGCACCATGTCTGCAGCCTCTGACCACCTCCCCCAGCACCATGTCTGCAGCCTCTGACCATCTCCCCTGCACCATGTCTGCAGCCTCTGACCACCTCCCCCTGCACCATGTCTGCAGCCTCTGACCACCTCCCCCAGCACCATGTCTGCAGCCTCTGACCATCTCCCCCCCGCACCATGTCTGCAGCCTCTGACCATCTCCCCCAGCACCATGTCTGCAGCCTCTGACCATCTCCCCCCCCCGCACCATGTCTGCAGCCTCTGACCATCCCCCCCCCCCCGCACCATGTCTACAGCCTCTGACCATCTCCCCCACGCACCATGTCTACAGCCTCTGACCATCTCCCCCCCCCGCACCATGTCTGCAGCCTCTGACCATCTCCCCCACGCACCATGTCTACAGCCTCTGACCATCTCCCCCAGCACCATGTCTGTAGCCCCTGACCATCTCCCCCACGCACCATGTGTGCAGCCTCTGACCATCTCCCCCTGCACCATGTCTGCAGCCTCTGACCATCTCCCCCAGCACCATGTCCGCAGCCTCTGACCATCTCCCCCAGCACCATGTCTGCAGCCTCTGACCATCTCCCCCAGCACCATGTCCGCAGCCTCTGACCATCTCCCCCAGCACCATGTCCGCAGCCTCTGACCATCTCCCCCAGCACCATGTCTGCAGCCTCTGACCATCTCCCCCCTGCAACATGTCTGCAGCCTCTGACCATCTCCCCCCCCCGCACCATGTCTGCAGCCTCTGACCATCTCCCCCAGCACCATGTCTGCAGCCTCTGACCATCTCCCCCACGCACCATGTCTGCAGCCTCTGACCATCTCCGCCTGCACCATGTCTGCAGCCTCTGACCACCTCCCCCCTGCAACATGTCTGCAGCCTCTGACCATCTCCGCCTGCACCATGTCTGCAGCCTCTGACCATCTCCGCCTGCACCATGTCTGCAGCCTCTGACCACCTCCCCCTGCACCATGTCTGCAGCCTCTGACCACCTCCCCCTGCACCATGTCTGCAGCCTCTGACCATCTCCCCCAGCACCATGTCTGCAGCCTCTGACCATCTCCCCCCCCCCCACCATGTCTGCAGCCTCTGACCATCTCCCCCAGCACCATGTCTGCAGCCTCTGACCATCTCCCCCCCCCCCCGCACCATGTCTACAGCCTCTGACCATCTCCCCCACGCACCATGTCTACAGCCTCTGACCATCTCCCCCAGGACCATGTCTGTAGCCCCTGACCATCTCCCCCACGCACCATGTGTGCAGCCTCTGACCATCTCCCCCTGCACCATGTCTGCAACCTCTGACCATCTCCCCCAGCACCATGTCCGCAGCCTCTGACCATCTCCCCCAGCACCATGTCTGCAGCCTCTGACCATCTCCGCCTGCACCATGTCTGCAGCCTCTGACCATCTCCCCCACGCACCATGTCTGCAGCCTCTGACCATCTCCCCCAGCACCATGTCCGCAGCCTCTGACCATCTCCCCCAGCACCATGTCTGCAGCCTCTGACCATCTCCCCCCTGCAACATGTCTGCAGCCTCTGACCATCTCCCCCCTGCAACATGTCTGCAGCCTCTGACCATCTCCCCCCAGCACCATGTCTGCAGCCTCTGACCATCTCCCCCCTGCAACATGTCTGCAGCCTCTGACCATCTCCCCCCAGCACCATGTCTGCAGCCTCTGACCATCTCCCCCCAGCACCATGTCTACAGCCTCTGACCATCTCCCCCTGCACCATGTCTGCAGCCTCTGACCATCTCCCCCCAGCACCATGTCTGCAGCCTCTGACCATCTCCCCCAGCACCATGTCTGCAGCCTCTGACCACCCCCCCCCCCCCCAGCACCATGTCTACAGCCTCTGACCATCCCCCCCCGCACCATGTCTGCAGCCTCTGACCATCTCCCCCCCTCACACCATGTCTGCAGCCTCTGACCATCTCCCCCCCTCACACCATGTCTGCAGCCTCTGACCATCTCCCCCCCCCTGCACCATGTCTGCAGCCTCTGACCATCCCCCCCCCCCCCGCACCATGTCTTCAGCCTCTGACCATCTCCCCCCACCGTGTCTGCAGCCTCTGACCATCTCCCCCCCTCACACCATGTCTGCAGCCTCTGACCATCCCCCCCCCCCCCGCACCATGTCTGCAGCCTCTGACCATCTCCCCCAGCACCATGTCTGTAGCCTCTGACCATCTCCCCCAACACCATGTCTGCAGCCTCTGACCATCTCCCCCCCTCACACCATGTCTGCAGCCTCTGACCATCTCCCCCCCCCGCACCATGTCTGCAGCCTCTGACCATCTCCCCCACGCACCATGTCTACAGCCTCTGACCATCTCCCCCAGCACCATGTCTGTAGCCCCTGACCATCTCCCCCACGCACCATGTGTGCAGCCTCTGACCATCTCCCCCTGCACCATGTCTGCAGCCTCTGACCATCTCCCCCAGCACCATGTCCGCAGCCTCTGACCATCTCCCCCCAGCACCATGTCTGCAGCCTCTGACCATCTCCCCCCAGCACCATGTCTGCAGCCTCTGACCATCTCCCCCCTGCAACATGTCTGCAGCCTCTGACCATCTCCCCCCTGCACCATGTCTGCAGCCTCTGACCATCTCCCCCTGCACCATGTCTGCAGCCTCTGACCATCTCCGCCTGCACCATGTCTGCAGCCTCTGACCATCTCCCCCCAGCACCATGTCCGCAGCCTCTGACCATCTCCCCCAGCACCATGTCCGCAGCCTCTGACCATCTCCCCCAGCACCATGTCTGCAGCCTCTGACCATCTCCCCCCTGCAACATGTCTGCAGCCTCTGACCATCTCCCCCCAGCACCATGTCTGCAGCCTCTGACCATCTCCCCCCTGCAACATGTCTGCAGCCTCTGACCATCTCCCCCCAGCACCATGTCTGCAGCCTCTGACCATCTCCCCCCGCACCATGTCTACAGCTTCTGACCATCTCCCCCCCTGCAACATGTCTGCAGCCTCTGACCATCTCCCCCAGCACCATGTCTGCAGCCTCTGACCATCTCCCCCAGCACCATGTCTGCAGCCTCTGACCATCTCCCCCCTGCAACATGTCTGCAGCCTCTGACCATCTCCCCCCAGCACCATGTCTACAGCTTCTGACCATCTCCCCCCTGCAACATGTCTGCAGCCTCTGACCATCTCCCCCAGCACCATGTCTGCAGCCTCTGACCATCTCCCCCAGCACCATGTCTGTAGCCCCTGACCATCTCCCCCACGCACCATGTGTGCAGCCTCTGACCATCTCCCCTGCACCATGTCTGCAGCCTCTGACCATCTCCCCCAGCACCATGTCCGCAGCCTCTGACCATCTCCCCCAGCACCATGTCTGCAGCCTCTGACCATCTCCCCCAGCACCATGTCCGCAGCCTCTGACCATCTCCCCCAGCACCATGTCCGCAGCCTCTGACCATCTCCCCCAGCACCATGTCTGCAGCCTCTGACCATCTCCCCCCTGCAACATGTCTGCAGCCTCTGACCATCTCCCCCCCCCGCACCATGTCTGCAGCCTCTGACCATCTCCCCCAGCACCATGTCTGCAGCCTCTGACCATCTCCCCCACGCACCATGTCTGCAGCCTCTGACCATCTCCGCCTGCACCATGTCTGCAGCCTCTGACCACCTCCCCCTGCACCATGTCTGCAGCCTCTGACCACCTCCCCCTGCACCATGTCTGCAGCCTCTGACCATCTCCCCCAGCACCATGTCTGCAGCCTCTGACCATCTCCCCCCCCCCCACCATGTCTGCAGCCTCTGACCATCTCCCCCAGCACCATGTCTGCAGCCTCTGACCATCTCCCCCCCCCCCCCGCACCATGTCTACAGCCTCTGACCATCTCCCCCACGCACCATGTCTACAGCCTCTGACCATCTCCCCCAGGACCATGTCTGTAGCCCCTGACCATCTCCCCCACGCACCATGTGTGCAGCCTCTGACCATCTCCCCCTGCACCATGTCTGCAACCTCTGACCATCTCCCCCAGCACCATGTCCGCAGCCTCTGACCATCTCCCCAGCACCATGTCTGCAGCCTCTGACCATCTCCGCCTGCACCATGTCTGCAGCCTCTGACCATCTCCCCCACGCACCCATGTCTGCAGCCTCTGACCATCTCCCCCAGCACCATGTCCGCAGCCTCTGACCATCTCCCCCAGCACCATGTCTGCAGCCTCTGACCATCTCCCCCCTGCAACATGTC